>JAYKQN010000005.1:29190000-29197500 GCA_036785175.1 Eupleurogrammus muticus
AATTTTCCAAAAGGCTGTGATATAAACTGTTTTCCTGTTTACTGAAAGGAGGCTTTTATTTTGAAGGACATACAGTCTTTGAGGTCACATGACCTGTCCTTTAACATGTGAACATCATTGACTCTCAACCAAAGGTTGACTTTTATTCTGAAATCTGGAAAAAAAATATTTTTAACATTTAATTCTTATATATTTTATTTTATCTATTATTTAAGGCCATTTGGAGTAATAAGAACATTCAGATCATTTTTACTATGTCTAAGTAATACTTCATGCAACTGATGGTTAAGATTTGATGTTTCTGTAGTAACGCAGAAGCTCACAGGTTCAGTGATCAGATATCAATAAGTTGATCAATCAGTGATTGATTGATCCAGCTGCAGCGTGATGATGCTGCAAAGCTCCAACTTCTTCTGATATTTCATTGGTTGTCAAATGGTGTAACTGAGATATACAAAATAAATTAATTAGGATGAAAAACTAGTTTATTCTCATGTGAAATACAAACAAACGCAGATACGTAATCTGAGCGTCATTGAACATTCTGTGAATTCATGTTAAAGTTGAACCAAGTAAACTTGTGTGATTCTCACTGATGAAAGTGATAATAACAGCTTTAGTAAATGTTGGATCTCAGTAACTTCTGCAGCTCTTTTTCCCTCCATCTCCTCAGGGATTCTTCTCCATTTAAATCTCGTAATGAGACTCAGAACAAACAAACCTGAGTCTCAACAACAATGAATCAGACTCTTTCTCACCACGTTTCCTCAGACAGCTTCTACTTTTTTTTTCATTCCATTCCATGTTGTGAAAGTAGAAACGTCAAGTCCTGATTTTCCTGTTCCTTATCAGCCGAGACCAGAGCTTCCTCCTGGTTCCCCACAAATAACCCATAAGAACCCAGAAAGAAACCAAGGAGGAAATAAAACACACAGAAAGCTCATTCCTGTGGATGTCACATCAGGTTCATGATAACTTTATTCTTCATGCTTCACGCTGCTAAACAGCTGGAAAACAAAAGAGAAGAGAACATGAGAACGTTCTCATGTTTTAAGTTTTATTATAAATCCCATGTTAAACCTGAGCTCCAACACTAAATAAAGTATTTTATCTGTTCCTGTTACAGCATCAATATATATCATCAATATCCACATCATCAATACAATAATAAAATAGTTTAATATAATATCAGTAGTAGCTGCAACTAACCACTATTTAGAGATTTATTTAGATTGGAGCTGTTTGTGGGATTATTTAATTGGCTCCTTTATAATCTCCTTTTAAACATCTTACAGAAAATATTCTTCATGTTCTTAATGATCCTCAGTGATTTACAGAATTTAATGGAATAATAATTCATCTCTGAACTATTATTAATCATTGAACTTTGCTTTAATAATTTAGGTTACTACACGTTTTTTTCCTTGAGTCATATTTTTACTATACAATATAATTTAATAAGAATCTCTATAATCTCTGTTTTCTGTGTATCATCACTATAAATAGATTTATTCTGATTCCAGGTTTTAGTCCAATAACCTTTGTGTTTGTACAGATATTCAACATTATGATCATTTACAGCAGGAAAACTGAAAATCAGTCTATTTTATTTGGAATGCCTCCAGGTCCAATCTGCATGTAGTAGTTTAGTTGTGTTAGTGGGCGATTATTGTGGGTTCTTCTGGTTCTGCTGGTTCTGCTGGTTCAGTTCCACTGGGCTTTACATGACATCTGCCTCCATGCAGAAACAACCCTCTGTCCCTTTATCCTCCCCCTTCTGAGCTCCTCTCTTTTTTTCCTCTTACGTGTGCAGACAAACACGAACACACACCTGTGTTTGCTAAAGGGGGGGTGGGGGGGGGGGGGGGGGCATATAAAATACATACAGGCCACAGAGATCGGCTGAATCAGGTGATAAGACGTCAGATAAGAATCTGTAGTCTGTGTTTTCTGCTTAATGGAGGTTTTAAAATTCCACTGAGACGAAACACATTAACCCCTGTTGTATGAAATATTACTGAGACATGATCACAATGTTTGGAATGTTTTTATCACTTAAAATGGCCTAAATAACAGATATAATAAAAAGTATATAGTAAAATAAAAGTAGTCACCAAGGATAGTGTGATGCTGTGTGAGTCAATGTGACTTACGTAGGAATTCTACATATTTACAAGTCAACGTTTGGTTGTGAGACAATGATGTTCACATGATAAATGTCCATGAGCTGAAGGGACTGGTCATGTGACCTCTGAAATTACATCCTTCAAAATAAAAGCCCCCTTTTCACACCTAACTCTATAAATCTATATATCACAGATTTATGGAAAAAATGGAACCAGCTGCAGGGAAATATAAAATATTATTGTTCTGTATGTGATGTAGTTTAGTTTGGATGAGACGAGACGTGATGACGTTGTTCAGAGAGAGAAGTTTCTCTAAACCAAAACTAAAGATTATTCTGATTAATCTATTAATTTATTCATGGGGGTTAATCCATTTGTCGCCTGGTTCTTTAAATGGTGTCAAATGTTGATCAGTGTTTGTCAAAGCTGCAGATTGAAGCTAAAATGTCTTTTTTTGTCCAGACCAACAGTCAAAGATCATCAAAATATTGAATGTAATAGTTGACAACTACTCGATTAATCAACTAATCGTTGCAGCTTAGTGGAATGAACCAAAGCTGAATGAACTGTGTTCTTGGTGTTTTCATTCATGGTTGAATCACGTTCACTTAAACCTCTTTAGTAACTGATCAGTCTGTTTGTTCATTAATAGTCAAACTAATTTTATTTTAATTGTGTAACTGTGGGAATAACTATGAATGAAACCAGCAGGATGAGTAATACAGCGGCCATCTTCCTCTCATCTCCCTCCCGTGGAGGTGATGGATGATGAAGGATGGACGTTAACGGTGTTTCTCCTGCTCTTATGTCTGAGCTCAGCTGTTGCAGGAGTTAAATGGAACGTCTGAAGATCTTTTATCGCTCTGTGTTTATCCCTCTCGACGCCGTCAGGCTGCAGAAGGTTCGTTAGAGGAAAGTCTTCACAACGCCAGCAACAACTCGACGGTTTATCTGTGGAATCTGGGCTTTGTGTGGCGAGGGGATGGATTCGAGTTCACATATATAACTCTAACCAAATTCTTCTAAAAGATCTGTCATATAAAATCTATGTTTTTAGTTAGGTGTTATAATGGGGCTTTTATTTTGAAGGACATAGTATTTATGAGGTCACATGACCAGTCCCTTCAGCTCATGGACATTAGACATGTGAACATCATTGTCTCACATCTGTAGGTTATCTGGGGTAATTCAACTTTTTAAATTTAATTTCAATTTAGATTTTTTTTGGTAATATTCTAAAATAGATTAGTTTCCATATGTCAACAATATGTAAATATGTAAAATTATATATATTTATATATATATATTTTTTTTTTTTTGCTGAAGTGATGCACCATGTGACACGTGCCATCTCCATAGAAACCTGCAGGTTTCTGTGTGTGTGTGTGTGTGTGTGTGTGTGTGTGTGTGTGTGTGTGTGTGTGTGTGGTGTGTGTGTGTGTGTGTGTGTGTGTGTGCAGAATGTTGTTGATGCTACTGATGCCAACATGACAAATGACTGCTGCTTAATTACTAATTATTTATTTATTTAAACCACTTAAACTCCAGGCTTATTTTTCAGTTTTCTGCTCTAAATAAATGTGGACTATCTGTACAAACACAAAGGCTATTGACTTAAACCTGGAATCAGAATAAATCTACAACATGTGAGGAGTGAGGAGACTACAGAAGAGTCAGAATCTATTTATGCTGATGATACATAGAGTTAGAATATTGGGGGAAAACGTAAGTTGTGTTTTACTACAGATAAAATACTTTATTTAGTGTTGGAGCTCAGGTTTAACATGTGATTTATGAATAACACTTTATGGTTTTAACAGCGTAACAGGAGAACGTGTCCATGGAGCCAGTGTTCTCTTCACTTTTGTTTTGTTTTGTTTTGTTAATCCGTTTGTTCTTTTATTTCAGCACAGGAAGATTATCCAGTTTTAGATCCTCATCTTGAATTAATAATAGAGTTGTGATCAGGGCTCATTTGGCAGATTGTTCTCTTCACAGACACAGAAAAACAAGTTCAGCGTCTCACGTCTGAATCCACAGTCTGTTCTGTTCTCCTTTTATTCAGGTGTTTTTTTATTTAGATAAAAATGATGTGTATATATATGTATGTATATATATATATACATATATGTATGTATGTATATGTATGTATGTGTGTGTGTATCAGCTGCTTAGTTGAGTCTCACAAGTAAAGTTAAAGTTTTATAGTTATAGTTATATAGAGTTATAGTTTTATAGTTATAATTATAGTTAAAGTTATAGTTATAGTTTTATAGTTATATCGCTAAAGTTGTAGTTATAGTTATAAATATATAGTTATAGTTTTATAGTTAAAGTTGTAGTTATATAGTTATAGTTATATAGTTATATCGCTATAGTTATAGTTATATAGAGTTATAGTTTTATAGTTATAGTTATAGTTATATAGAGTTATAGTTTTATAGTTATATCGCTAAAGTTGTAGTTATAGTTATAAATATATAGTTATAGTTTTATAGTTAAAGTTGTAGTTATATAGTTATAGTTATATAGTTATAGTTATAGTTATATAGTTATATAGTTATAGTTGTAGTTATATAGTTATAGTTATATAGTTATATCGCTAAAGTTGTAGTTATAGTTATAAATATATAGTTATAGTTTTATAGTTATAGTTATATAGTTATATCGCTAAAGTTGTAGTTATAGTTATAAATATATAGTTATAGTTTTATAGTTATAGTTATATAGTTATATAGTTATAGTTATATAGTTATATAGTTATAGTTATAGTTATAGTTATATAGTTATAGTTATAGTTGTAGTTATAGTCCATTTGTACCATTTATTTTCACAAAAATCTTGATTTTTTGCTCTTTTTGGCATGAAATGTCCAATGGTGTAACCGATAAGTAGTTATAGTTATAGTTATATAGTTATAGTTATATAGTTATAGTTATATAGTTATATAGTTATATAGTTATATAGTTATATAGTTATATAGTTATATAGTTATAGTTGTAGTTATATAGTTATAGTTATATAGTTATATCGCTAAAGTTGTAGTTATAGTTTTAAATATATAGTTATAGTTTTATAGTTATAGTTATATAGTTATATAGTTATAGTTATAGTTATAGTTATATAGTTATAGTTATAGTTATAGTTATATAGTTATAGTTATATAGTTATAGTTGTAGTTATAGTCCATTTGTACCGTTTATTTTCACAAAAAACCTTGATTTTTTTGCTCTTTTTGGCATGAAATGTCCAATGGTGTAACCGATAAGTAGTTATAGTTATAGTTATATAGTAATAGTTATATAGTTATAGTTATAGTTATAGTTATATAGTTATATAGTTATAGTTGTAGTTATATAGTTATAGTTATATAGTTATATCGCTAAAGTTGTAGTTATAGTTTTAAATATATAGTTATAGTTTTATAGTTATAGTTATATAGTTATATAGTTATAGTTATATAGTTATAGTTATATAGTTATAGTTATAGTTATAGTTATAGTTATAGTTATATAGTTATATAGTTATATAGTTATAGTTATATAGTTATAGTTGTAGTTATAGTTATATAGTTATAGTTATATAGTTATAGTTATAGTTATATAGTTATAGTTATATAGTTATATCGCTAAAGTTGTAGTTATAGTTATAAATATATAGTTATAGTTTTATAGTTATAGTTATATAGTTATATAGTTATAGTTGTATAGTTATATAGTTATAGTTATAGTTATAGTTATAGTTATAGTTATAGTTATAGTTATATAGTTATAGTTATAGTTATATAGTTATAGTTGTAGTTATAGTCCATTTGTACCATTTATTTTCACAAAAATCTTGATTTTTTGCTCTTTTTGGCATGAAATTTCCAATGGTGTAATCGATAAGTAGTTATAGTTATAGTTATATAGTAATAGTTATATAGTTATAGTTATAGTTATATAGTTATATAGTTATAGTTGTAGTTATATAGTTATAGTTATATAGTTATATCGCTAAAGTTGTAGTTATAGTTTTAAATATATAGTTATAGTTTTATAGTTATAGTTATATAGTTATATAGTTATAGTTATATAGTTATAGTTATAGTTATAGTTATAGTTATAGTTATATAGTTATAGTTATATAGTTATAGTTGTAGTTATAGTCCATTTGTACCATTTATTTTCACAAAAATCTTGATTTTTTGCTCTTTTTGGCATGAAATGTCCAATGGTGTAACCGATAAGTAGTTATAGTTATAGTTATATAGTTGTAGTTATAGTTACATAGTTATTGTTATATAGGTATAATTATATAGTTATAGTTATAGTTATATAGTTATAGTTATATAGTTATAGTTATATAGTTATAGTTACATAGTTATTGTTATATAGGTATAATTATATAGTTATAGTTATAGTTATATAGTTATAGTTATATAGTTATAGTTATAGTTATATAGGTATAATTATATAGTTATAGTTATAGTTATATAGTTATAGTTATATAGTTATAGTTATATCGTTATAGTTATATCGTTATAGTTGTAGTTATATAGTTATAGTTATATAGTTGTAGTTATATAGTTATAGTTATATAGTTATAGTTATAGTTATAGTTATAGTTATAGTTATATAGTTATAGTTATAGTTGTAGTTATAGTCCATTTGTACCATTTATTTTCACAAAAATCTTGATTTTTTGCTCTTTTTGGCATGAAATGTCCAATGGTGTAACCGATAAGTAGTTATAGTTATAGTTATAGTTATAGTTATAGTTATAGTTATAGTTATAGTTATAGTTTTATAGTTATAGTTATATTTATATAGTTATAGTTATAGTTATATAGTTATAGTTATATAGTTATAGTTATAGTTATATAGTTATAGATATAGTTATATAGTTATAGTCCATTTGTACCATTTATTTTCACAAAAATCTTGATTTTGTGCTCTTTTTGGCATGAAATGTCCAATGGTGTAACCGATTAATTGAATATATTTTATATACATTAAATATATTCACTAGTTGATATCAAGTGTTTTAATGTTTTAAAACCTTTTTAAGAGTTAAACTGTCTGGTACATTAAGTTTTAATGGTTTCACCACACGTCGGTTTTAAAGGGTTGTAGCTGGGTGATGGAGGATGGAGGATGGAGGATAAGGGATGGAGGATGGAGGATGTAGGATGAGGGATGGAGGATGGAGGATGGAGGATGGGGGATAAGGGATGGAGGATGGAGGATGGAGGATAAGGGATGGAGGATGGGGGATGGAGGATGGAGGATGGAGGATGGAGGATAAGGGATGGAGGATGGGGGATGGAGGATGGAGGATGGAAGATGGAGGATAAGGGATGGAGGATGGGGGATGGGGGATGGAGGATGGAGGA
>JAYKQN010000005.1:29200000-29237500 GCA_036785175.1 Eupleurogrammus muticus
ACATAGATATATACACATAGATATATACACATAGATATATATACACACATAGATATATACACATAGATATACACACATAGATATATACACATAGATATATACACACATAGATATATACACATAGATATATACACACATAGATATATACACATAGATATACACACATAGATATGTACACACACATAGATATATACACATAGATATATACGCACATAGATATACACACATAGATATATACACATAGATATATATACACATAGATATATACACACATAGATATATACACACATAGATATATACACATAGATATATACACACATAGATATACACACATAGATATATATACACACATAGATATACGCACATAGATATATACACATAGATATATACACACACAGATATATATACACATAGATATATATACACACATAGATATATACACATAGATATACACACATAGATATATACACACATAAATATACACACATAGATATATACACATAGATATATACACATAGATATATACACATAGATATATACACATAGATATACACACATAGATATATACACATAGATATATACACACATAGATATATACACATAGATATACACACATAGATATATACACATAGATATATACGCACATAGATATACACACATAGATATATACACATAGATATATACACACATAGATATATACACATAGATATATACACACATAGATATACACACATAGATATATACACACAGATATATATACACACACATAGATATATATAAAGAATAGATATATACACACAGAGCTAAACTGAGTTTGTTTGAGTTTTGTTTAAGTATTGATTACAAAGTACTAACATTTTTTAATCATCATGGTAAAACACACTGATAAAACAAGCACACAAGTGTGTGTATTTAAAAATAGAGCGGGGTAATGTCATCAATCAAACCATCAAAGTCCTCATCCTCTGTTTCTGATTCCAACAGCAGCTAAATCTCCATCAAACATGCCAGCTTCACTTTCTTCACCATCAGAGTCACTTTCCTCTAAATGATGCGTTATAATCCGCTGGAAGTTGCTTCGCTACCGTAGTCCTGGTCTGGATGGAGAAATGGCACCGAAACAAAAGCACCAAGATGGAAATGTACAATTTTTATTTCTGCTCTGTGATCCACTGATCCAGTCTTTGCTCTGTGATCCACTGATCCAGTCTCTGCTCTGTGATCCACTGATCCAGTCTCTGCTCTGTGATCCACTGATCCAGTCTTTCTCTGTGATCCACTGATCCAGTCTCTGCTCTGTGATCCACTGATCCAGACTGTGCTCTGTGATCCACTGATCCAGTCTTTCTCTGTGATCCACTGATCCAGTCTCTGCTCTGTGATCCACTGATCCAGTCTCTGCTCTGTGATCCACTGATCCAGTCTTTCTCTGTGATCCACTGATCCAGTCTCTGCTCTGTGATCCACTGATCCAGTCTCTGCTCTGTGATCCACTGATCCAGTCTTTCTCTGTGATCCACTGATCCAGTCTTTGCTCTGTGTTGAGGACAATAAAGTCATTATTTCACCAAGTGCTACTGTGCACGATGAATTGTGAGTAACACATCAGATGTTTAAGTCAGAGCTGCAACCAGCAACAGGAGATTCAGTGATGTTTTACTGTGTGTGTGTAGAGAAGACAGGAAAGTACATCAATATAATGTCATTTATTCATTTAAACCTAATTACAGTCCATTCCCTTAAAGCATTTGACACAGGAAACAGCATTTTCTGGTACAAACATCCCTGACACTTCTTCTGCTCCAGATTCTAGTGAACGGATGATTTCACACTTACATGTCACACATGGATGTGACGCCTTTTTATATTTACACCAGCGACAGGTTGAAGTTTCTGTGTTTCAGCAGACATTTAGAACCTTTTTGACATTAAGGTTTGTGCTTTAAGATGTTTAAGAACAAAAGTTTTAGGAAAATATGGCCATAATAAAAACTAAATAAATTAATGCCTTGGTACATAAAGAAATATACCAGTAAACACCCGTATTTACCTAATGTTTAATTCCATTTAATGAAATAATACAACACATGTATTATTATTTATCAGTTTATTTATCTGGTTTAAATTTGATTAATCATGTAATCATTACCCCGTTCACTTCCACCTCAATATGGAATAAATAAATTAACTGTAAAAAATAAATTAAAAAAAAAATGATTTAGACTTTCTCAAACTGTGTATATATATATATATATAAACTAATAAAGATCTCATTATATGAAATATTTCCTATTGATTGACAGTGTGTGGCATTTTTTTTCTTATTTTCATATAGACAACAAAAAACTAAAACAAGCCCTTTAATTAACTCATTTCACACACACAAGCGTAATAAAGTCAAACAGGAAACGATGGTAAATACGGGACAAACTGAACGAGTTCAGCAGAATCTAGAATCAATCTCCTGTAGATACGATCGGTTTTCTTCATATCCACGTTCTGCTTATCTGAATCTTCATTATCACATGGAGTGAAAGGAATTTGCAGCCCAGCGTGAGCGCATTAAAACCAGGGTAAATGAAGGATGGCACTAATCAGCTTAGTCCACATTTCTCTGAGCGTTTCATTTTTCCCTCCGAGTGTTATGGAAATCATTTGTCACGGAACACTGATTTCTTTTATAATTACAGAATACTTTATGAGATTTAAAGTTTTAGTGATGTGTGTGTTTTATGTTGTTTTATGTGTGGGATTTTGACCGTGGTATCAACCAATGAATCGGCCTCCTTCACCATCAGAACGACCTGGTGGTTCTAGGGGGCGGGGCCAAGGGCCTTTCCTCTGATATGATTGGCTCCTGTTTCCTCAGTCAAGTGATGAGCGCAAAAAAACGGAGAATTCAACAATGTGATGCAGTTTGACCCCTGAACTGTTGGTGGCAGTATAGGCGTCAATTAAAGCTACCGTTGTTATTAAGGTTAAGTTTGTTAAGCCAAAACAGCAATGTTAATAAATGCAGCAAAACGAGGAGTAAGACACGACAGCTGTGTTCACCTTTATTTGTTGATTCAATTTTAAACTCTAATATTCATGAAAATAAAAGTTCTGACGTTCACTAGCATTCAGAGATGATTTTAAAACCATTTAAGCTTTTAATGCTGCATTCTATTGTCATGTCTTACTCATGTTTTTTGTTGTTTTTTCCCAGCCTAACAAACCTAACAAACCTGAGAGCAGCTGCTTTATATTCTGTAGCATGACAACCAACTAAAGAGTATAAGTACGTTTTTTTTCTCCGCCTACTGATCTGACTCAGTAGCGTTCGAGCATTTCAGGACGGTTAAAAAGCTGCGACTCCACAGCTCGATTCTTGGGTTGCATTGATGCCTACTGCTGCTGGAAATAGAAAACAATGACTCAGCCTTCTGTTGGAGTGTCGTTTTCAGGAGATTTTGTGCTGCTTTCAGGATTTAACAGCTTAGCTTTCATTTGTGCCGTATTGAATGAATCATTTGTGCCCTGGATGGACCCTGTTGTTGGCCCCTGAATGCAGCATACGGCTTGTTAATACCAGCGTGGCTGCTGACGCGTTCAATGAACCATCCTTTATATTCTTCTCTCTTAATGAACATCAGTGTGAACTCGCTCATTCTCTCTCTCAGAGTAGAACTCAGATTCCATTAGATCCTTCCAGGTTAAAAACAGCTAAAACTCCCAATAAACAGACCTTAACATGTAGCTGAAAACCAGCTGATCTGCAGCAGCTGTCATACCTGTCACACTAACAAATACGTCATAAAACACAGAGCAGCAGCCAGGAGCATGGAGGAAGGCAGCACCACAGCTATGAGCATTAACACAATGTGATGGAGAAGTCAGTGCTGACCCAGACTGAACCTTAAGGACTACAGTCCTGCTTTTATTTACCAATAAACACCATTTAAGCTGCAGCTTTGGAGAATATTCTGCAGCTGCTACTAGTGTGGACTGAATGGATGAAACAAAGTGTTAGGAAATGATGGAAGTTAAGAGGCTGTCACCTCAATACTAAACCCTGGTTGATAAGGTGTAAAAACTGGAGAAAAACATGAATCTGATGCATAGTTTGAATATATCATCCACATAATAGTGGAAATTAGTAATAATTTTACTAATGGGAGCATATAAAACATAATTGGTCCAAGCACAGAACCCTGTGGAACTCCACAACGTTTGTATTTAAAGGCTGTCACTTTAATACTAAGGAATAAAAACTTGAGAAAAAGATGAATCTTATGCATAGTTTTAATGTTAAAACTGATAAACTGTGAAAATAATTTTGACAAATGATAGCTAACAGCAACATATGGGGGGGAAAAGTTTGAATCATGAACTGTGAGCTAAATGAGTTCATTTTAAAGTTCACGCTGTACTTTTGAAGTAGTTCATGTAGAACGTGAACGTTCCCATCGCTGTTACGACACGTCCTGTTTGCTGTGGTCACTTTAGAGATGAGAGCGAGTGGAGGATGAAACTCACCAATTATCCTCCGTCCCACGACGTCTGAACCGCGGAGGAATGTGTGTCAACATGAATTCACACTGATTCATCCTTTAAAAATAAAACCTCAGCCTCGGCAACGTTCCCGATGAGTCAACTCAAATTTGTCCTGATAGAGATACACGATGGGTTCCTTCTAATTTATAATTCAAATGCTTAAAACACGTGTTCACTTTGCAGGTTTGAATATAGAGAAGACGGTCTGGGTCAGTTATTGCTGCGTATCGCATTTTCAATTTCAATTAGTGAATTGGTCAATTGATTATTAATACTGATTATTAAGTAAATTAATTGAACAATTCAATTAGGTTGGTTCACTATTTCCTTTTTTACAGTGTAGATTAGATCAAGTTTGTAGAAGATAGAGCAAAAATGGGATGAAAGTTAGAAATGCTGCAAATTTAAGTATGAAATTTGTCGGACAAAATGAATCATTGAAATTAAAGGATAAAGTTTTGAGTAATATCAATGCTATTAAATTTAAAGTAATAACATCTTGTTTCATAATATTATCATATAAAACCAATTAACCACAATTTAATACCAAACGTGTGTTTCTATTATAATAATGAATACTATAGAGTCACTTCATACATCTAGATTTTCTCTCCATTTTAATAAATCTTATTTTTCATCACACTTTTGCAAAATATATTAGTACTAAAGTGTATTCCTGTAGTAAGTTTGAACGTTTTCTTTAACCAAACAAAGATTGCATCTAAAAAGCAGGTTTGACTAATTTGAAGATGATAAAATGATGATGAATGATAAATGAGCCTGTTGTAGACACATAAGACTGATTGAATAACGTCTTCATTGCTGATTAATTAACTGATTATTTCTGCCAATTAAGTGATGACTCATTTTGTCCATTAAATACTAACAAGGAGCTCCAATTATCTCAGGTTATTAAAGCTCAAAATTTATAAAGGAGACATTGCACTTTTTGTCTGAACTGCAGTTAAAAATTTGATGATTTCAATGCACATTAAGCTGCAGTTTTTCCCCTTTAAGAAGCTGTGACATGAATATTTCCTGCTGATCTTCGGCCTCAGACTGAGGTTTTCCAGCGTTGAGCTCAGACTGCGTCGCTGCGTCTGTCCTGATGCTCCCTGTTTCCACAGATACCTGCTGCTTAGAGCAGTTTACGCTGCTTTTACCAGACGCAGCTGGAGTGACGTCGCTGACACGATGCTGTTAACCCTCTGCTGCGTAGCGTCACACACCACCTTTTCATTTTTAGGTGATATAAAATCTATGTTTATACAGTTAGGTGTAAAAAGGGGGCTTTTATTTTGAAGGACATAGTATTTATGAGGTCACATGACCAGTCCCTTCATTGTCTCACAGCTGAAGGTTGTCTGGGGTAATTCAACTTTTTAATTTATTTATTTCAACTAAGATTTCCTTTATAATCTTCTAAAATAGATTAGTTTCCATACATCAACAATATCCAAATATGTAAAATTCCTATTTCAGCAACCTGATGGAGTCACATTGACTCACATAGCATCAAACTATCCTGAGAATATGTGGGAAACTGTATGTTTTTAATATACATCTATTATTTATGTCAGAATTAAGATTCAACAGCTTTTTACTGTATCTAAGTAATATTTCATATTTTTGCCTTTCCTATAAAACATGTACTATTTTAGAATCTCACACCGAATGCGTCATGTTCTGTTTTTACATTTTCTTTCTGTAAAGAAATGTTTGTGACACTAATGCAAAAAAATGAATCTTAACAAGTAAAAATATCGATATCTATACAAAAACTATAAAGAATTTAGTTGAATCATATTTCTTGATTTCAATCAATTTAGTCTTAAAATATGTTTGTTGACTTTTTATCTTGATGTTAGAGTTTTTCTCAGATTAGGAAGCTATTGTCTCATTATTTTGACTTTTTATCTTAAAATCGTTTAAAAACTTGAAGTAAGTACAATTAGTACGGACTAATTATCTCATAATTCTTTCTTCTATATCAGAATTCTGACTTTTTATCTTATATTCTTAGAAAAATCAAATAAATATAAATATATAATTATCTTCCAGTGGAATGAGATAATTCATGAATTAATTTCACTCGATATTGGACTGAATACGCTATAAGCTATTTCCCCTGATGATTAATTTCCTGCAGTGTAATGATGCTGTTTATTAGTTTGCAGCTGCAGAAACTGGAACATTAGGAGCTAATTATGAAGAAAAGTGTAAAACTCGTTTCTTTTTGTTGTATTTTTGTCATCCTGAGGCTAATTACAGCACATGAGACGTTAAGCAGGACGAGTCGTGTGCTGAGACCTTTCTGACATTTAGCTTCTTGCTCTGATGATGATGATGTGGAGGAAAAAGCAGCGTGAAGAGATGAAGGGATAAAGGCAGGAAGAGAGGAAATAAATGAGAGATCAGGACAGACACAGACCTTCAGGGTTCGTGTCAGAACAAATGAAGCTCGTGCTGATTCTGCTGGTGATGAGCAGCAGGTGAAGCAGAGCGGCGTTCTGGAGGAGGATGGAAGCACCGGGTCGTGATGCTGATTAGCCCCCCCCTCCCTCCCTCCCTCCCTCCCTCCCTCCCTCCCTCGACAGCGGTTGCCACGGCAACCCCGGCCTTCCCCGACCCCCGAGCCAACGGAGCCGCGGGATTAGTCCTGAAAGAGGAAGTGAAATGTCAACGCGGCTCCAGGCGCTGCCACGTCGGCCTGAGAGAACAACAGAGCAGCATTTCACCTGAAAATAAGGCTCGACAATAAGATTAGATGAAGATTCAGCAGTGGAATATCATGGTTCCCAATGCTGCTTATTACTACAGCTGTCACCCTACCACATTAATCACCAAGTACAACAATAATTAGTTCATTGATTTGAGTCATTTATTATGAAGAAAATGTCCAAAATCTTGCAGCTTTTCTTCAAAAACAGACGAATCAATTATCTAAATATTTGGCAACTAATTAATCAATAATCTAATCTTTGCAGCTCTACCCTGGAACAGTTTATCACACAGTCGTGTCTAAATAAAGATTCAGTACATTGGAAAAAAAAAAGATGATGTAGTTGCTCAGCAACATTGATTATGGTTGTTATTGCCTGGTAACCTGTGTTATGTAGATTTACTGTGTAAGAGGCTGCAACTGATGACTGTCCTGATGTTTGGTTCATTATTAGGGGGAGCTGTCTGTACCTGTCTGTACCTGTCTGTACCTGTCTGTACCTGTCTGTCTGTCTGTGTCTGTCTGTCTGTCTGTGTCTGTCTGTCTGTACCTGTCTGTACCTGTCTGTCTGTCTGTGTCTGTCTGTCTGTACCTGTCTGTCTGTCTGTCTGTGTCTGTCTGTCTGTCTGTACCTGTCTGTACCTGTCTGTACCTGTCTGTCTGTCTGTGTCTGTCTGTCTGTACCTGTCTGTCTGACTGTCTGTGTCTGTCTGTCTGTCTGACTGTCTGTGTCTGTCTGTCTGTCTGTGTCTGTCTGTCTGTACCTGTCTGTCTGACTGTCTGTGTCTGTCTGTCTGTCTGTGTCTGTGTCTGTGTCTGTGTCTGTGTCTGTGTCTGTGTCTGTGTCTGTGTCTGTCTGTGTCTGTGTCTGTCTGTGTCTGTCTGTCTGTCTGTCTGTCTGTCTGTCTGTCTGTCTGCCTGTCTGTCTCTCTGCCTGTCTGTCTGTCTGTGTCTGTCTGTATCTGTCTGTGTCTGTCTGTATCTGTCTGTCTGTCTGTCTGTCTGTGTCTGTCTGTCTGTGTCTGTCTGTCTGTCTGTCTGCCTGTCTGCCTGTCTGTCTGTTTGTCTGTCTCTGTCTGTCTGTCTGTCTGTGTCTGTCTGTCTGTCTGTGTCTGTCTGTCTGTCTGTCTGCCTGTCTGTCTGTCTGTCTGTTTGTCTGTCTCTGTCTGTCTGTACCTGTCTGTCTGTCTGTACCTGTCTGTCTGTCTGTCTGTCTGTCTGTCTGTCTGTCTGTCTGTCTGTCTGTCTGTCTGTCTGTCTGTCTGTCTGTTGTACAGCCATTTCTCCACACTCCTTCTGAGAAGGTTTTGTCTGTTCAGATCATTATTGATGTCGTCTACATCAAGGAGCTGCAGCTGCGTGTGTAACCGTGGTAACAGCTCCAGCTCAGCAGCAGCACAGAGTGAGAGCTGATTGGCTGCTGGTTTTTCTTCAATAACTTTGGATCTAAATGCATGATACCCCCCAAACATGGCAGTAATAATGAGAGGGACCCCAGGATCCCATCCATGGTGTCAGGACTGCTTTAAAAAGCCACAGCAATGCCCAACTCTCACAATTGCCACATGAATTGTCTAGTTGACTATTAAATAAATATTTAACCTAAAATGTCTTTTTTTGTCCACAAAGATCATCAGTTTACTATTATAGAAGAATAAAGAAACCAGGAAATAATCAGAGAACAGAAGCTGGAACCAGAGAATCTGGACATTTTCTTCTTAAAAATGAATCTAATCTATTGATTGATTTTTAAAATACTTGGTCATTATTTCAGTAGTTGGAAACTAATCGATTGATCATTGCTGAAAAACATAATTCCTGCTGTTTTCTTTGCTTCTACAGTTGTGTTGTTGTTTTTTTCCTGTGACACTCCTTTAATAAACAGTATTAATGGACCTCTGTCCTCTGGTCTCTGTCCGTCCATCAGCTGCCGTGGAGGCGTGCGTCCTCCACGGCCTGAAGCGGCGAGCCGCCGGCTTCCTGCGCAGCAACAAGATCGCGGCGCTCTTCATGAAGGTCGGGAAGGACTTCGCTCCGGCTGAGGAGCTGAGCAGGAAGACGCAGGAGCTGGAGCAGCTCATCGAGACAAAGTGAGGGACGCTCACGTCTCAATGTCACGCCATGTCCAACACGTCATGTCCAACACGTCATGTTCAACACGTCATGTCCAACACACCATGTACAACACGTCATGTCTATCATCATTTCCAACACGCCATGTCCAACACGTCATGTCCAACACGCCATGTCCAACACGCCATGTACAACACGTCATGTCTATCATCATGTACAACACGCCATGTCCAACACGTCATGTCCAACACGCCATGTCCAACACGTCATGTCCAACACGCCATGTCCAACACGTCATGTATAACACGTCATGTCCAACACGCCATGTCCAACACGTCATGTACAACACGTGATGTCCAACACGCTATGTACAACACGCCATGTACAACACGCCATGTACAACACGTCATGTCCAACACGTCATGTCCAACACGTCATGTCCAACACATCATGTCCAACACGTCATGTCCAACACGTCATGTCCAACACGTCATGTCCAACACGTCACTTTATGTCCCGTCAGCTAAAACAACAAAAATGAACCCAACAAAAAGTCACTTTTAACGTTTAAAACCTGAATAATGAATATCAGCTCCTATGAACCATGAAGCTGTTTGTCTGTCTAGAATCAACAGGGGAAAAGGCTGAATGTGAACATTAACATTATTAAACTTGATTTGCCTGTTAAATAACTTGCTGTTTTACTCAATAATCCATTACAATCCAATAAAGTATTGACCATGTAATCATTAAAAAATGTTTCTGAGTGAAGGAAGAACAGCTTTTCATTGTTTTTTCTAAACAAACCTTCAGTGTTATATTTCTTCCTTTTGATGAATGTTGTGTTTCACCAGACGCAGTCAAAGCCTCCAGAGTCAGGACGGTGTGAGGAAGATTCCTCGACTTCCCGGCATCACGCAGCAGTCCGTCAAGAGCCTGTGGATCCGCACGGCGCTGTTCGAGAAGGTTCTGGACAAGATAGTCCTCCACCTGGTGGAGAACAGCAGGTGTGTGTGTGTGTGTGTGTGTGTGTGCGTGTGTGTGTGTGTGTGTGCGTGTGTGTGTGTGTGTGTGTGTGTGTGTGTGTGTGTGTGTGTGTGTGTGTGTGTGTGTGTGTGTGTGTGCGTGCGTGCGTGCGTGCGTGTGCGTGTGTGTGTGTGTGCATGCGTGTGCGTGTGTGTGTGTGTGTGTTTTACTAGAACTCTGTGACACCTCCTTCTCCCTTTTCCAGTAAATACTATGAGAAAGAGGCTGTTCTAATGGACCCAGTGGACGGACCCATCCTCGCCTCTTTGTTGGGTGATTATAACAGAGAACATTCACACTGAAAAAACACATTTTACCAAGTCTAACGTCTTGTTTTTGGCACGAGCAGTGCAGCAAAGTGTGTGTTCCTGCAGCAAAGTGTGTGTTCCTGTAGAGAGTGTGTGTTCCTGCAGAAAGTGTGTGTTCCTGTAAAGAGTGTGTGTTCCTGTAGAAAGTGTGTGTTCCTGTAGAAAGTGTGTGTTCCTGTACAAAGTGTGTGTTCCTGTAGAAAGTGTGTGTTCCTGCAGAAAGTGTGTGTTCCTGCAGAAAAGTGTGTGTTCCTGTAAAAAGTGTGTGTTCCTTTACAAAGTGTGTGTTTCTGTAGAAAGTGTGTGTTCCTGTAAAAAGTGTGTGTTCCTTAACAAAGTGTGTGTTCCTGTACAAAGTGTGTGTTTCTGTAGAAAGTGTGTGTTCCTGTAAAGAGTGTGTGTTCCTGTAGAAAGTGTGTGTTCCTGTAAAAAGTGTGTGTTCCTTAACAAAGTGTGTGTTCCTGTACAAAGTGTGTGTTTCTGTAGAAAGTGTGTGTTCCTGTAAAGAGTGTGTGTTCCTGTAGAAAGTGTGTGTTCCTTTACAAAGTGTGTGTTCCTGTACAAAGTGTGTGTTTCTGTAAAAAGTGTGTGTTCCTGTAAAGAGTGTGTGTTCCTGTAGAAAGTGTGTGTTCCTGTAGAAAGTGTGTGTTCCTGCAGAAAGTGTGTGTTCCTGTACAAAGTGTGTGTTTCTGTAGAAAGTGTGTGTTCCTGTAGAAAGTGTGTGTTCCTGTACAAAGTGTGTGTTCCTGTAGAAAGTGTGTGTTCCTGTAGAAAGTGTGTGTTCCTGTAGAAAGTGTGTGTTCCTGCAGAAAGTGTGTGTTCCTGCAGAAAAGTGTGTGTTCCTGTAAAAAGTGTGTGTTCCTTTACAAAGTGTGTGTTTCTGTAGAAAGTGTGTGTTCCTGTAGAAAGTGTGTGTTCCTGTACAAAGTGTGTGTTCCTGTACAAAGTGTGTGTTCCTGCAGAAAGTAGATGATGATGAAGGTGATTTGTTTATGTCCCACACACTGCTCTGATAACCACAGTATGTGTAGTAAATGGTGAAATTATAATAAATCTTTAGTTTTAATATCCACAACAACTTATCTCTCCATAAAACAATAGTGTCTGGATTTCCTGAGGGTCAGTAAACACGTCTTGGAGTTTCAGCGTTTAGTTTATAGAAGAAGAAAAGACGGCAGAACGTGAAGTTTTCTCAGGAGGTTAATAATAATAATAATAATAATATTAATAATAATCATGTTTTGATAAAAATGTCATTTAAAGGACCTTCCCATCGTACCATGAACAAACTATATGTAGAAGTTGAGGTTGTTCCAACAGTCAAGGAGCGATCACAGGAACCGACAGATGATCCTTTATGTCCATCTAGTGTTAGAGAGCTATAAATAGAAATGTACAGATAGGCTTTACTTTCTGATGCTATTTGATGATTAAACTTGGTGGTTTAAGTTGTGTTTGGTGTGTGTAAAAATGTCTTCATAGTCCAGCGTGTGGTGAGTCTCAGCGTCTAATGGCATTTGAGCGTTGTGTGTTAGTTGAACTCATTTGTGGCTCGTGTCTTTCTCCAGTCGGCCCGTGTGCTCTGGAATACACCAAGATGAAGACAGCCGACCACTTCTGGACCGACCCGTCTGCAGACGAGCTGGTGCAGAGACATCGGATCCACGGAGGCCACAGCAGACAGGACTCGCCCAGCAAGAGGCCGGCTCTGTGTGTGCGTCCACACGGCTGTTACGTATGAATATTACAGGTTAACCCTGATGCTAGCAGACAGACACAGTTACAGCCTCAAACTAACAACTAACCTATGGATCAATAAAACGATTAATCATTAGCTGTTTGGTTCATTAAATGATGTAAAACTGTTTCTAAAGCTGCAGATTGAAGCTAAAATGTCTTTTCTTGTCCACAACCCAAAGATCATCAGTTTACTATTATAGAAGAATAAAGAAACCAGGAAATAATCAGAGAACAGAAGCTGAACCAGAGAATCTGGACATTTTATCATTAAAAAATGAGTCAAATTGATTAATAAAACAGTTGGAAATTAATGTTATAGTTAATCAATTATTCTAACCAAATATTTGAATAATCATTGTGCAAGTTAGCATTTACTGTAGAGAATATATTTATTTTTATTTTACATTGTACAACAAAATTAAATGTTCTCCTTTTCCGTAGGAATCAATAATATTTAAATGATTAATGTTTGCAGTTAATGTGAAACCTTCATATCGCACAACACCAATTTATTCATCTAATTCCAGTCTGTTTCTGTGTTTTTGTGCGTTTGTTCAGGTAAAAATATGAAATCTCAGTGTTTGGCATCAGGAAGAAGAAAAGATGCAGATTTGCTCTTTAATCTTTAACTTTCTGTTGGCTTGTTGTGTGTTCCAGATCCAGAAGCGCCACTCCAGCAGCAGCATGGATGAACGTCCGTCCCCGTCGCCGTCGGCCCGCGAGTACGTGGAGTCGCTGCATCAGAACAGCAGAGCCACGCTGCTGTTTGGGAAAAACAACGTGCTCGTCCAGCCGGTGAGTGTCCTCAAAACCACAAGACCACAAGACCACGAGACCACAAACCAGGAACCAGAACACCTGAAAACATGGAAACTGAAAACCTGAAAACAGTAAACCACAAAACCACAAAACCACAAAACCACAAAACCACAAAACCAGAAACCAGAAACTCAGAAAACCAGTAAAAAGGGAAACCAGAAATTCAGAAAACCAGAAAACCAGTAAAAACCAGTAAAACTAGTAAAAACCAGAAACCAGAAACTCAGAAAACTAGTAAAAAGGGAAACCAGAAATTCAGAAATCCAGAAAACCAGTAAAAACCAGTAAAAACCAGTAAAAACCAGTAAAAACCAGTAAAACTAGTAAAAACCAGAAACCAGAAAATCAGAAAACCAGAAATTCAGAAAACCAGTAAAAACCAGTAAAAACCAGAAACCAGAAAATCAGAAAACCAGAAATTCAGAAAACCAGTAAAAAACAGTAAAAAACCAGTAAAAACCAGTAAAAACCAGTCAAAACCAGTAAAAACCAGAAAATCAGAAATTCAGAAAACCAGTAAAAAGGGAAACCAGAAATTCAGAAATCCAGAAAACCAGTAAAAACCAGTAAAACTAGTAAAAACCAGAAACCAGAAAATCAGAAAACCAGAAATTCAGAAAACCAGTAAAAACCAGTAAAAACCAGAAACCAGAAAATCAGAAAACCAGAAATTCAGAAAAACAGAAATTCAGAAAACCAGTAAAAAACAGTAAAAAAAACAGTAAAAACCAGTAAAAACCAGTAAAAACCAGTCAAAACCAGTAAAAACCAGAAAATCAGAAATTCAGAAAACCAGAAAACCAGAAATTCAGAAAACCAGTAAAAACCAGTAAAAATCAGTAAAACCAGTAAAAAACCAGAACCCAGAAAACCAGAAATTCAGAAAAACAGAAAAACAGAAAAACAGAAAAACAGAAAAACAGAAACTCAGAAAACCAGAAAACCAGTAAAACCAGTAAAACCAGAATCCATAAGACCAGAAAACCAGAAATTCAAAAAAACAGAAAACCAGAAACTCAGAAAAACAGAAAACAGAAAACCAGAAACTAGAAACCACAAAACCACAAAACCACAAAACCACAAAACCACAAAACCACAAAACCTGAATCCCAGCAATCACAAAACCAGATCCAGAACCAGCAGAACGTGTCTCATTGCTGATGAATAAACTGGTCCATGTGTTCATTCTGTGGTACCGGTCCTCGGGTCCAGAGGGACGACATGGAGGCCATCCCAGGATACCTCTCTCTGCACCAGACCGCTGACATCATGACCCTGAAGTGGACCCCCAACCAGCTCATGAACGGATCCGTTGGGGATCTGGACTACGAACGCAGGTGAGACCCGGTGCAGATCTGATCAATGATGGCTGCTGGTCAAGTTTTAGTCAAAAGAAAATCAAAAGTCTTTAGTTTTAGTCAGGGACAAAAAGGAACATTTTAATATAGTATATTATAAGTATATTTAATAAAGTAGATTCAACTAGAATTCAAATCCAATAAAAAATAAAGTCATTTCATTACAGTCTATTTATTAGTGTTTCATATGACAATGATTACTTGTCAGCTGCAATGTAAAATCTAAGTTTTTACAGTTAGGTGTTAAAAGGAGGCTTTTATTTTGAAGGACATACAATGATCACATGACCAGTCCCTTCAGCTCATGGACATTTGACATGTGAACGTCATTGTCTCACAACCAAAGGTTGACTTTTATTCTGAAATTTGGAACATTTTCAACAATAAAAAAAAATCCCTATCTGCGATAAGTAAACGTTATCATAATAATTATTTTCACATTTGATTCAATTTTGATGTTATAATTTTTTTAATATGCTAAGAAAGACATATGGATATATTTAAATATGTAAAATTCCCAGTTCAACAACCTGCTGGAGTCACATCGACTTACACAGCATCTTTTTTATTACTGTTCATTTTAATATCTTTTATTTAACACTGAATTCCACAAAACAGACGTTCCTGAATAACTCAGCGTGTTGTGTGTGTTTCTGCTGCAGAACGCTGAGGCTGATGGTTTATTGACTTAGACGCTGTGTGTGTGTGTGTGTGTGTGTGTGTGTGTGTGTGTGTGTGTGTGTGTGTGTGTGTGAATTGATTATCCCATTATGCAGCCCTGCGCCTGCTTGTCTGTATTAACCATGAAATTAATGTTCCCTGAGATTCTTTTTCGCAGCGATGCAGAAAGCTGCTCATGGTTCGTGTTTTTCTGTCTGTCTCCGTCTGCGTCGTTATTTCACCGTGTTTTCCAGCGTGTACTGGGACTACGCCATGACCATTCCTCTGGGGGAGATAGTTTACCTGCACTGTCACCAACAAGGTGGGTGCAGCACAACTACCGTAATAACACCACTGAGGTTTACCGTAATTACCAGATAATAGCAGCTGGTCCCAGCTGAAAGTTTAGATAATTAACAGCCAGGTCCAAATAAATGCAGTTTAATTCATAAAAAAACAAATCAGCAAAGAACACGTGACCAGTCACGTTAAAGAACAATTTGATTTAAAAAATGGATTAATCATTGATCTCTATGGCTCCAGGGCAATAAAAATAAAAATAAAAAATACAACATAGAGTTTAAACTTTTTGTTTGTAAAGCAGCTGTGAGACGTTTAGCTACAGAATTATAATCTGATGTGAAAATGTAAGTTACACAGCATCTTACTGGATTTATAAAATATAAAATGACCATATTCATCACTCATTGCCTGGTCTCTAATAAAGACCTGCTGTGATTTGATGAGTTACGGTAGTATTTATGTGTTATTTAATCCTCTTTTGTTTAGTATTGCCATATGCCAACTCAATGCAAATTTTGTCCTTCCTGGTTTTTGCTGGTTTTGGCCCAGAATTCACTGATTTTTAGGTTCACTGCAACAAATGTGCCTTGAAGGTTCACAAGATTTTTCTCAGTCCATGTAAAAAGGAGTGAATGATTTCCTCGTCACCTAATCTGATTATTCTTTTACCCTTCAAGGTAAAAGACTTGATTTTCACAACTAAACAGTAAAACATGGATGTTACATCACTTCTTTTTATATGACAACACTGAACAATGGAGGGTTTTGTAATTTATTGACAGTGAACATGTCCTCGTGGATAATTTAACAAAGAATGACCCCCCTGTGTCCTGCAGTGGACAGTGGGGGCACGGTGGTGCTGGTCAGTCAGGACGGGATCCAGAGACCTCCACTCCGCTTCCCCAGAGGAGGCCACCTGCTCCAGTTCCTGTCCTGTCTGGAGACCGGTCTGCTCCCTCATGGCCAGCTGGACCCCCCCCTGTGGTCCCAGAGGGGAAAGGTCAGCTGCAGAGGTCGCTCCATGGGGCTCTACCCGCTACAGAAGCAGAGTCATAAATAACTGAACGAGCCTTATCTGGTCGATAAAATCAGTGAAAAAGACATTTGGGCGTTGAGAGGACGCTGGGCCTGGCTGGGTGGTGCTGGCGATTCTGATTTTACATCTGCAGCTGAGCTGAATAAGGAAAAGCAGCCTCGTCCCTGAAGCCACCGTTAATGGGTTTAAGCATGAAGAAGCTTGTCCTAAATGCACATAATTGGTGTTTTTTTCCATTTAAAACAGCTCTGCTTAAGAAGCCAGATCTGCTCATTTGTGACGATGTTAATTACAGGCCTGTCTGAAATATTAAATATATATAAATATTCATTTTCTCAGCTAAGCTTCTTGAAAACATTGTGCATGATCATCTGAATACTAATAATAAAGTAAACATATTCCAGTTGGCTGGGCCAACCATAGCACCAGTAAATGACCTCAGACTTTTAACTTATTTAAATAAAATGAATCTCCTCTTTTTGTTAGATTACATTTGATAAAATTGATCATGGGATTTTACTCAATCGACTTTATAGATTTTCAGGGCTCTCTGTGCTTGTCTGGTTGGTCTCATTTGACACTGAGGTGTTCCTCAAGGAAGGTTTTTAGGCCCTATTCTCATCTGTGCAACATAATTAATCACGTTAATATCATTATTACACTGATGATACACAAATACACATTTCTGTTCAGCCAAACCTCAGCTCTTCAATCTTTTTTAACTGAGCTCCTGGTTTGGGTTAAGTTGGTCTTTTTTAAGTAATAAATTTAATTAAAAGTAATAATAGCAATTGAAATAAGTATGAAAATAGAAAAAAGATAATACAAACAAACGTTTTTTTAGTCCATTATTGAGTAGAATCATTTTATTGCGCTGGCAAATAGTTTTTTTCTTGATTTATGTTAATTTGGTCTTGTTTTATGGAAACAAAATTTTTTTAAAAGGAATAGATTGAATAAAATGAAGAAAAACCTTTTTTCTATTTTGTACACGAAGAATTCTTTTATTGCTTCTTCCGCTTCGCAGGGGAAGGTGTTTCCAAAGCTGAGGAAGCGGCTTCCTCAGGGATCCGGATCCACGGACTCGGTCTCCGACAAGGAGGAGGACGAGGCCACAGATTACGTCTTCCGGATCCTTTTCCCCAACAGCCAATCAGAGTTCGGTGAGCGACTTCAGCAGAAAACGATCAAACTGCTGCATTTTTTATTTTTTTTTATTGTTATTTTTTTTCTTCATGCAAGCGTTGCTGGTTGTTTGTTTCAGTGACTGTAACCCATCTGACTTCCTCCCTTCCCCTTCCACCGGGTGGACGCCCCCCCTCCAGAGCAGGGACCCTGGTGGTCCCCAGGAGGTCCTGCAGGGGTCCTGAAGGACCCCCCCCGCTGGCAGGAAGCAGCTGTAACTCTTTACGTCTGATGTCCTCCTGCCTCTGGCCTCCTTTATTGACGTGTCCCGTTATTAAACCCCCCCCCACACACACACACACCTTGTGTCACCTTTTCTCTCTCGCTGACCTTTCAGCAGCTGGATGGACGCTTGATTGATTGATTGATTGATTGATTGATTGATTGATTGATTGATTGATTGATTGATAGATTTCGGCTCCTGAACCGTTCAGAGGCTTTTGCTCAGTTTCATTTCTGCAGCTCTTGTTCTCTGCATCAAGTAATTGAATATGAGGATTTCACCCTTCTTCTTCTTCTTCTTCTTCTTCTTCTCTTTTGTTCACACATCTTATCTTTGCTCTAACGGGAATCAACAATTATTCTCTGCAGTGCTTTCAGCAGATAACGATTGATCAGCCTGATTCTGCATAAATCATCTGAATGTACGTGAAATGAGAGCTTCATTTTTTTTTTTACATGACGGTGACAGTGTGTGTGTGTGTGTGTGTGTGTGTGTGTGTGTGTGTGTGTGTGTGCGTGTGTGTGTTGCAGCGACTCCACCAGACCTGATGGATCAGGGAGCCACCATGTGGCATCCGACCCTCAGGAAGTCGTCGTGTTCCTCGTGTTCTCAGGGGGGTTTCTCTGACGGGGCGATGCCTAAAGGCTGCAACCACGAGAGGTGAGAGGGTGAGACACGCCACGTTGGTTCAGGACAGGACGTCAAAGTCAAACGAAACATACGTAGGTTGCACACAGAATGTGAAATCTCAGCATTGTCTCAGCCCACAGTGAACATTAAAACATCTATTACACAACAACATAAAATATGAACATAGGAATAAGTGTGATAAAACGTGTATATAAATAAATACATGATAATATCGGCTATAGACTATCAATAATCACTATTGATGATAATATCAGCTATAGACTATCAATAATCACTATTGATGATAATATCAGCTATAGACTATCAATAATCACTATTATTGATAATATCAGCTATAGACTATCAATAATCACTATTATTGATAATATCAGCTATAGACTATCAATAATCACTATTATTGATAATATCAGCTATAGACTATCAATAATCACTATTGATGATAATATCAACTATAGACTATCAATAATCACTATTGATGATAATATCAGCTATAGACTATCAATAATCACTATTGATGATAATATCAGCTATAGACTATCAATAATCACTATTGATGATAATATCAGCTATAGACTATCAATAATCACTATTGATGATAATATCAGCTATAGACTATCAATAATCACTATTGATGATAATATCAGCTATAGACTATCAATAATCACTATTGATGATAATATCAGCTATAGACTATCAATAATCACTATTGATGATAATATCAGATATAGACTATCAATAATCACTATTGATGATAATATCAGCTATAGACTATCAATAATCACTATTATTGATAATATCAGCTATAGACTATCAATAATCACTATTGATGATAATATCAGCTATAGACTATCAATAATCACTATTGATGATAATATCAGCTATAGACTATCAATAATCACTATTGATGATAACATCATCTTCAGATTGAGATTCTCTCCAATCACTAATTAATCTCATGTTTCTCTGTTCTAAATGTCCCTTAAATGATATTTTTCTACTTTTTAATCTCTTAACATGTGAGTGAACAAATCTGCTTCAGTTTATGATTATTGATTATTGGAACAAAGAGAAATAGTCTCAATAACTAAAAAACCTCAGTTCTGATTTAAAATGATAAAAAAACGCAGTGATACACAGCCACTGGACACATCTGGATGTTTCCTGCAGCATTAGTGGATGTTAACATTATTTAACTTTAAGGCCTGATTCTAATTAAAATTGTGCCAGAAACGTTTCCCTTCACTGCCGGTTAGAAAAAAAATCAATGAAAACACAGGAACGGGGGAAAAGATCAGGAAGAAAACAAGCAATTACCTGGAAACAATGATGTGACATTTGCCTCGCTGGCATGTGTAGGGGCATGAATCAGATGATGTGGTAAAGGCTGGTTGGCTGTGTGAGCAGCACAATAGGTTATCGTGTTCATGGTAGAGATACTGGCTCAGGGCACATCACACTGACTCACCTTTTCAGGGCAGTGACTCATTCTGCTGGTAATGGTGACGTGTTTCCTCTTCGTCTGCAGGACTCCGCTGAAGCTGCTGTGTGACAACATGAAGTACCAGATCATCTCTCGGGCGTTCTACGGCTGTAGGGGATCGCTTGTTTTTTCTACACTTCGTATTTTACTGTGAAAAACATGTGCTCCATAACACTTTTTGCTTGAGGGATGCAATTTGCATTAAATTTCATGCACAGATCAGATGGATGTTGCTCTGCAATCTGTCAGTGTAAAATCACAAAGAAAAATACATTTCTTTTAATAAACTGTGATCTTGGTTTGTAATAATCCATTTTACCAACAAATGACTATGATATAGAAAGCTCCTGGCAGGGCAGGCTTTGTGAGGGAAATCTGTCTTTATATTTATACACTTTATAGTGGGAAGACTTTCTTTGTGTCCTATTTAAGGAAAAACTGAGGTGAAAAACAAAACACAGGTTTCAAAGGGTTAATTCCCACATTTTAATGATCACTGGCTTCTGCACAGACGTTCAATAATGAGCATGTGTTGTCACCAGGGCTGGCGTACTGCCGCCACCTGTCCACCGTGCGCACGCACCTCTCGGCGCTCGTCAATCACGCCATCGTGGCGCCCGATGCGCCGCGTGACGCCTCCACAGGGCTCACAGCAGACGTGTGGCAGACGTTCCTGCAGGACAGCACGGTGAGAAAAAAACAGCTGACGCTTTAACACATGGACTGATGCATGCAATGACTGCAGGATGCTGTCACACACACACACACTCAGGTATACAGTGGACTTCTGATTCTGATCATTTTGAGAATTCTTTTATAATTGTCACTATATAATATAGTGACAATTTTATATATATATATATATATATTTGGCAAGATGAGACATTAAAAAATTTAAATCCGGTTTTAAAAACCATTCATCAGGTCTCTATAAATGTACATTTAGTGTTCATGTTGGTTTATTGTCATGTCACAAAAATCTCAATTTTAATAAAATATCAAATGTTGTAAACAAAAAAGAATACATGGTGTGTGTCACACACACAGGGGAATGTGTGACACTTGAGGGTCTGCTACACTTGGTGTCTACACTTCATACTCATACTCTGTGCTGTATGCTCCCTGCTCACACTCTGCTGCCTCCTTGCTGCCTTTTTTTGGACATAAAAAAACATTTTTTTGTTGTTTTTAATCTTTTTAAGAAGATTTTAGGGTTGCTCTATGAGACATTTTTGACATTATATCACAGATTCCATGTTTTTTCATTGTGAAACACGCCAGCTCAGTGTTCCCAGCGTTGTACACACAGGTTTACTAGAACTGAACTGATAATAGTTGTCTTCAGTCCTACCAGGAGCACGAGCTGCTTCGTCTGGTCTATTTCGGCGGCGTGCAGCCGTCGCTGAGGAAGCAGGTGTGGCCATTCCTCCTGGGCCATTACCGGTTTGGAATGAGTGAAGCCGAGAGGAAGGAGGTGAGTGGTCTCAGGAGGGGGCGTGGCCTCCCTAACCACGCCCCTCCGCCCCTCACCTTTCTCCCCTCCCCCAGGTGGACGTGGAGGTGCGTGCGTGCTACCAGCAGACCATGCGTGAGTGGCTGAGCTGCCAGGAGGTCGTACGGCAGCGGGAGAAGGAGCAGCACGCCGCGGCGTTGGCCAAGTGCAGCGTGGCCAGCGTGGACTGTTCCAGCCAGAAGATGGAGCACCAGGACTCCACCGTCAGCATCGAGGTGAGGCCGGAACACACACTCACACACACTCACACACACACACACACACACACTAAATCACATTTAATATAAATGTGACTGCTATAATAATTCCTTTCTTTATCTGGTGAAACCTCCTTTTTAAAATGCTATTTTAACATTTTGTTCTGTAATAATTTGTCCTCCAGTCCCAGTCGTCCCACAGCTCCGACAGACAGAGTCTGGCTCGGCTGCAGAGCGACTCCAGCAGCAGCACACAGGTAAACAGCAGGACTCACCTGGGTCACCACCTGCATCACCTTTATCCATTTCATCACCTTCATCACCTTTATCACCTTCATCCACTTTATCGTCTTCATCACCTTCATCATCTTCCTCATCTTCATCACCTTCATCATCTTCCTCATCTTCATCACCTTCATCACCTTCATCATCTTCATCATCTTTTATCACCTTCATCACCTTCATCACCTTTATCGTCTTCATCACCTTCATCCACTTCATCATCTTCATCACCTTCATCACCTTCATCACCTTCATACTCTGCATCATCTTCATCACCTTCATCATCTTCATCACCTTCATCCACTTCATCATCTTCATCACCTTCATCACCTTCATCATCTTCATCACCTTCATCATCTTCATCACCTCCATCACCTTCATCATCTTCATCATCCTCATCATCTTCATCACCTTCATCATTTGTGTTTCATCTAACTAACTACTAATTGTTAATTTACCTGAGTGACGTTTTGTCTTGTGTTTCTTTACTGGAGTAATTTTTCACTTTCTACTCGTTAATTTTTTAACACAATAACTTTCTACTTTCTATTTCTTACATCTTAACAATGTCCTTGTCATTCCTCTTCAGCGTCTAACAAAAGAAAAGAAAACCATGATTGGATAAGAAATATAAACCAGAGCTGGAACTATTACATTATTGATCAATCAGTCAATCGTCTCAATTGTCTGGACAAAAAAAGACATTTTACACTGATCAACATTTTACACCAATTAATGAACCAATCAACTAATTGATTAATTGTTTCAATAATCAATGGATTAATCAGATCTCAGATGAATCATTAGTTGCAGCTCTAGTATAAAATATACTTTTCCAACACCTTATTGGTTTGTATGTGACCCATCACACCTGCATGTATTTTCCCTTATATTACTCTTATTTTAACACTGATACCTCTGTTAAGGTCTCTCAAATTGTACATTTTGTGTTCATGTTGGTTTCTTGTCATTTTAAGTTCATTTGTACCTCTATGAATTATTTTTGCAAAATCACACAAAATATAATGGTGTAACTATGAAAGAATGATAAATCCCAAATATTTAATCCATTTAGAATCTAAAACTAGTTGATGACGTGTTTTTAATAAACTACCTGGTGTGTTTAGGGTCTCATCATTGTCCCTCAATGAATTTCTGGTTGGTTTGATGCGTTGTCTCAACGTTTTCAACCGATCTTCCTGCACTGTCTGTCCTACTAGTTCTTATCGCCCCCCCTTCCCTCCCCCTGGACTAGCCTGCTTCCCTTTTGATTGTTCTTCCAGGTCTTTGAGTCCGTGGAGGAGGATCCGATCGAGACCGAGTCCAAGACCGAGGAGGCCAAGCAGGTGCCCAAGATGGCCGACGGCGGCCCACAGAACGGGCCCAGCTCCCCGGACTCTGGACACCCGTCTTCACGCAACTTCTCCGTCACCTCGGGGCTGTCGGACGGCTCGCTCAGCACCGAGGACGGCGCCGCCCCCGCTGCCCCGCCCCCCCAGCAGAGCCCCGTCAGACCAGGGGGGAAAATCAAAGAGGAGGAGGAGCTGAACGCGGCAGACGTGACCCAAACAGAGGGAAAACCAAGGGAACCCAGCGACAAAGACAAGGATTCACGACCTGTGCTCAGGTCTGAGGAACATGAAGATGGAGGTCCAGCTGGATCAGGAGAAGACAGAGGGGAACCATCGAAGCCTCAGAAACCCACAGAAACCGCCACCGAGAAGGAGGAAAGCCAAGATAAAGCGGCGAGTCGTCAGGCGGGGAAGTTACAACCAGCAGCAGCGGGCGGCGAGGAGACCAGCCTCCACCTCTCGGCCAGCGGCGGTGGACGAGCGTTGCGTCACGCTCAGACAGACGAGGCGCCGCTCACGACCGAATCCGACGAGTCTCCCTCGGCCATAGAGATGGAGGAGATCCCCAAGGCCAAATTCTCCATGGCGCCTTGGAGCAAGAAGGGGTGGGGCGAGGAGTCGGCCCCGCCCACGGCGCTCAGGCCGGAGGAGGACGAGGAGAAACCCAGTCCGGAGGGAGCCAAGTCCTTCCTGTCCGAGGAGCCGGAGATGGAGAGTCTGCACCGGCACTCAGACCCTCTGACCCCCCCCCAGGACACGGAGAATGAAGCCGAGTCGCAGCAATCGTCCGGGAGCAGATTCACTGTACGAGATTTACTCGTTTTCTCTTTTATCTGCAGCTTCACTCTGTGTTTCACTGATTCATTCACGTCTTCATCGTCTGTTCCAGCAAGAGCTGCTGGACCTGTACACGCTGAACCTGCACCGCATCGATAAGGACGTGCAGCGATGTGACCGCAACTACTGGTACTTCACTGCTGCAAACCTGGAGAAGCTCAGGAACATCATGTGCAGGTGATGTGAAGCAGCTGGAAACAGACTGACGCAAATCTATTAATCGATTCTCAAATTAGTGGTGTGGGATATTTTTATACTACGGTTGCAAGCAACAAGTATTCAAATAGTTCACTAATCAATCAGTATTCAAACAATTAATCAATTAGTTGTTTGGTTCATTAAATGTGTAAAATGTTGATGTGTTTGTCAAAGCTGAAGTTTGAACCTAAAATGTCTTTTTTGTCCACAACCCAAAGATCATCAGTTTTACAGATATTGTAGTTTATGTGATGAATTGTCTCTTTAAACGTGTTTGAACAGGTAATAATTAGTGAATAAAATAAACTCTATTAAATATAAAAGATATTTTAGCTCCCGATATATGAAGTTATTGTGTTTTATGTGTTGTTCTGTCCTTTCAAAGGTGAAAGTAAGGAAGGTGTTTTTTATTTTCAGCTACATCTGGAGACATCTGGACATCGGTTATGTGCAGGGCATGTGTGACCTGCTGGCTCCTCTACTGGTGATCCTAGATGATGGTGAGTCAGCAGAGGCCGATATCTTCATCGTTCTTCATCGTTCTTCATCGTTCTTCATCGTTCTTTAACCAATCAGAAGCTTCAGAGCTCTTTGTCCCTTTGAATGTTCTGGAACATTCATCACCAGCTTTATCATTAATTAAACTGATGAAGGACCTGAGTGACATTTACTGAACCACCTGCCGTGGTCACGTGACCGCCTGCTGTGGTCACGTGACCGCCTGCTGTGGTCACGTGACCGCCTGCCGTGGTCACGTGACCGCCTGCTGTGGTCACGTGACCGCCTGCCGTGGTCACGTAACCGCCTGCTGTACATATAAGAGGATCTCTGACTCTTATTCATACATATAAGAGTCAGAGATCATCGTCAAACCATGTTTGACAAAATGAGAAGGTCAAAAACGCTTTAAAATACAGTTTCAGGAATCATTCATCAGGTCTCATTCATTTTCAGAGGCCATCGCCTTCAGCTGTTTCTCTGAGCTCATGAAGAGGATGAATCAGAACTTCCCCCATGGAGGAGCCATGGATACTCACTTTGCCAACATGCGTTCTCTAATCCAGGTAACACACTATTTCATAGTGTTTCCATATGCCTGTAATTACTTTATCTTTTTTTCTACTTTTTTCTATAAGGCTGTGAAATAAAATCTATGTTTTTACAGTTAGGGGTGAAAAGGGGGCTTTTATTTTGAAGGACATACAATTTATGAGGTCACGTGACATTGAGTGCCCTCTAGGAAGCTACTTACTTACTTTATCTTTTCTTTTATTTTATTTTCTAAAAAGCTGTGAAATATGTTTTTATAGTTAGGGATGAAAAGGGGGCTTTTATTTTGAAGGTCCCATGACCAGTCCCTCTAACATGTGAACGTCATTGTCTCACCACCAGAGGCTGACTTTTATTCTGAATTTTGGAAAATTTTCAAGGAATAAAAAATGTACTAAATATCTGGGATAAGTAAACTTACTTTAATTTAATTTGGTTTAGATGTTATGTCTAATATGCTAAAATATATTTATTATAGTTTTTGTCGTTTTTCTTATTTTTTACAAACAATGAAAAGGTGAATTTCTGTCGAAGTCTTTTACATTTCGTGCATTGCATTTTAAAATTTGTTTGAAATTGTTGTGTTGCTTTTGTACAAACTGTGAAGCCCGTTGGGGCAAATCTGCGATTTGTGATTCTGGGCTAAACAAATAGATTGAAGTGAATTGAAAATAAAAGTTAAAAAAATAAGGACCGTTTTGGCATTTTTGGTCCTCACTGTACGTGTCTATAGGTATTTTTTAAGAATGTTTTGCTTTTTTTCATAAATGTGTGAATTAAATGTAGAAAATAGTGAAATTCGTCGATTGAATAAATGAGGCACTAATAAATCCTAGGATGTAAATTCTCGTAGGAAATTCCATTTTTTTTTACAAATCTATGAAGACAAAACTTGTTTTTATTGCACACAACTTTTAAGGATGATTTTTTTCTGAATGTGAACATGTTGTAAAACTGTTGTACACATAGAGCACACACATATCCAGTGTGTATGGAAGCAGGCAGACACCTTTAAACTGTTTTCCTGTTGCTTTGTGTAGATCCTGGACTCTGAGATCTTTGAGTTGATGCACCAGAACGGCGACTACACCCACTTCTACTTCTGCTACCGCTGGTTCCTCCTCGACTTCAAGCGAGGTAACGTTTGAGCCAATTGGAGGAAACATGAGATTGAATCCTGTTGTTGTTCCTGTGTTGCTCCATATAAACAAGATGTGCAAAGGAAGAGATGATTCCCTCAGAGTTTCTGACCTGCAGCAGCAGAACAGGAGGCTTTATTCTACACATGTAACTACGGGCTGTTCTATACGCGTTTAACGTGTTTTCATTCTCTTCTCAACAACAGATCTACCTGAAAATACTACAGTGTTTTGTCGAAATTACTACATTTTTTAGGTCAAGTGGTGACACAAAATCAATTTATCTAACTCTGATTATATTTATTAGGTTGACTTTTGTTTTTTCAGTAATATTCTTTTTCATACATTCAGATCAAATTATTTCTACTTCTTCTAATTTTTGTCACTAAAATGAATGATGTAGATCAGTTAATGTATTTTAACTCCTACATTTATTTATTTAGGTTAAATTCAAACAAATTAAAACTTTTAGCTGTTTTTCTCAGCATTCAGACAATAAACCAAACCAAATAGTTTACGTGTCTGCACATGCGCAAAAGATGGAAACAAATTGTAAAGACTTTTTTTCTTGATATAAACCAATTAATGTGTTGATTATTGAAACAATCAATCAATTAGTAGATGACTTCATTAAATGTTGTAAAATGTTGATCAGTGTTTCTAAAGCTGCAGATTGAAGCTAAAATGTCTTTTTTTGTCCACAACCCAAAGATCATCAGTTTACTATTATAGAAGAATAAAGAAACCAGGAAATAATCAGAGAACAGAAGCTGAACCAGAGAATCTGGACATTTTATTATTAGAAAATGACTCTAATCCATTCATTATCAAAATAGTTGTGTTAATGTAATAGTTAATGATAGTGATAATATAGAATTAATTGATCTAACTCTAGGTACAGTCAACTTAAAAACATATCTAGATTTTTTCAGCACTTACAGAATAATTATATAGAATAATCTTGAGTAGAATTTACATTATTTCTACTTAAATACATTTAGATGAAATTATTTCTATTTACCTGATGTCAAATCAGTTAATGCAATACTTTCATATATAATTTAAATCCAATCTAATTAACACATTTATCCTTTTTCTGTATTTAACCTTCAATAAATTTAAAACTCAGACAAAAAACAAACCAAATATTTTACTTACAGAAGATGTAGATTAAATTGTAATTGAATATTTAGCATGTTTTAGGTCGAGTCGGCTTTATTGTCACTTTTCTTACATGAACTGGAAATTCAAAGAATTAAACTATGTTTCTTGCTTATTCCTGTGCAAACTTTAGACAAGACATAGACAGTAGAACAAATAGACAATAAAGTACACATGTATTACAACTTATATGAAGGTGCATATATGCAATGTGCATTGTGGCAAAATAAATACAGTTAAAATCTGAGCTTAAAAACATTGTCTGTGTATTAGCATTGTTTAGTCCAGTTCTTCTCAATTATTTTCTGCCCCCCCATGGAAGAAGAAAACACCTCCACCCCCCCATCGCGACTATAAACAAAATCATTTGTCTATAAATTGTTCTAAGTACCTCTGCATAACACTGTGTCCTTATTAACGTATAAGAGAATAAAAAAGAAAGAAATATGGACCAACTTCCAACAAAGAATAGCTTTATTAACTAACAGAAAAGATTTAAAGTGCATCTGAAATTAAAATAAAATTAAATCCTAATTAAACATTGTCTGACTGACCATGTCAAACCATATGATACTGAAAAATAAAACTACATAAATGGTCTTATCAGTGATTGTGGTGTAATGTCTTTAATGTCTCTGTCTCCAACATTTCAGACTCAGTAACACACCGGTCTTTCACAGTGAACCAAGCGCTACAGACGCTTCGTCATATTTCCTCGTCTTAGCTTTGGGAGACTTTCGTTTGTCTCTTTATCTCCGTCTCTCTCCGCCTGTCTTCTCATCCCTGTTAAATATGTTTTCATGGTGTCACTTGGTGTCTACACTTCATACTCATACTCTGTGCTGTATGCTCCCTGTGAACACTCTGCTGCCCCCTAATGGAGTGGAGGTGCTATTGCACGTTATTATAGGACAGTACCACACCGACGGAGCTCCCCTATTTGAGAACCACTGGTTTAGTGTGAAATACTAATAATGATAAGGAGTGCAGGGCATTTTAGAATGAATTAAAAAACATAAGAAATATTGAAAAACACATTAAACTCTATGAAATGAAGCAGCTTTCAGCATTTTATGTGTTCCAGAGCTGGTTTATGAGGACGTGTTCGCGGTCTGGGAAACCATCTGGGCGGCCAAGTTCACGTCCTCCGGCCACTTCGTGCTGTTCATCGCTCTGTCGCTGGTGGAGATCTACAGGGACATCATCCTGGAGAACAACATGGACTTCACTGACATTATCAAGTTCTTCAATGGTAAAAAAAAGATGTTTTTTTTATTTGTTTTTAGTTTTTTTAAGCTTCTTTTTATTGAATTTGACATGGTATGACATAGACAAACTATAACAAAACCCCACGCAGGTTCAGATACACAAGATAAAAAACTGAAATTACACATTAAGGACAGATTATTATTATTACACATATGATTATTATATATTATACATATTCTGAAGTAAATATTTTACAAAAATAATAATAAAACAGATTCTAAAGAAATCATATATATATTGATGTTTTTTATTTTGAACTTTGAAGAGATTTTATTCTTGTATGTATGACTTTGAATCTTCTCATTATTAATAATATTACTATGATTATTAATATTATTATTAAACCAGTATTTTTGAAACATGCAGCTTTACTCATTTTAAATCAGAGTTTCGTATTGGGAAATGTAAGATCCAGCAATTTGGAGCTTGACTTGTACTAATGAAAAGTTCACAATACAATCACAGCCTCTGCTGCACCACTTTATAGAAATAAAGTGTATTTTTGTACCAGGTTTGATGGCAAAGGGTTTCAGCCTTCATCAAAAGGAATACATTTTACTGCATTATTTTAATACATTAAAACTTTTACTAGAAAACTAATGTTAATAGTCTCCACATGGCTCAATTGTTGTAAAAATGCATCCTACAGTGAAAACAAAACATGTGTTAAAGTGATTCTAGGAAATTATAAAGAGTGTTAAAGTGGCAAACACACTTTTGTTTTTCTTTTTTTTACGCCTGGCCTTCAGGAAGTATGCACACACTACGGCTGTAGATTCAATAAAAATGTTCCACTGATCCTTCTTGTTGCTTTTTGACATCCATACGTGTTTAACAGATGAATGTGAAGTTTTCTTCTGCTTGTGTTTCAGAAATGGCTGAACACCACAACATAAAGCAAATTCTGACCCTGGCGAGAGATCTGGTTTCTAAGGTGCAGATGCTCATAGAGAACAAGTGATTGTGGTGTTTTGTCTTCTTTTTCCTTCCAAGTAAACGGCTGTAGCAGCACAAGAGTAAAATACACACACACACACACACACACACACACACACAAAGCCTTCACAATCACTGTTTGCTGCTGTGAACCTTACTGCCTGTGTCCACTCTGTTGTGTGTTGTTAACGTGTGTGAGAATATTAAGCTTCATATTTGTCAGTATGTGCTAGTGGAAAAAAGGAGAAACTATTTCTTTGATTTCTAAATATTTTGTTAAATCCCTCAAGTGTCAAACTTAATCAGAGTGCACTTAATATTTTGAGATAAGGATGGATTTAGTTGCACACTTCAAACCAAAACACAGAGCTGAATTTAACTATATTTATGCGGAAAAAATGTTGTGATAATAGTTTTTAGTACTTATTTTAATAGTTGAGGCTACAAGATGAAATGAAATGTTAAACATAGAAGCAGGTTTTTCCCTTATTCCTCTTCCCTAATGAAGTAATGAATGTCAGGAGATGTTTGTGTTGTTTTTTACCCCAAAAACCAACTGATTTTCACTGATGACTGAAGAAAAAAACAGAAAAACTGCATTAGTCCAAAATGTAACACAACCTCCAACCATGTTTGACAGATGGCACCATGTCAGTGATTTAATATCCAATACCAGTGTTTTCAGTGTCCTTGATCTGCCTTGTCTGCCAAATAGTATGTCTTTATTTGTCATGTGTGAACTGTATTGTACTGAGAGAAAATTGTGTTTAAATTACGATGGTTATATTAAGTTATCACTTGTGGAATCATAACCTGATATTTAAGTGACTTATAGACATGAGTAAAGATTTACACGAAGCAACAAGTCTGATTTAAAAGTCCTCCCACTGCTATTTTTCATCATCCAGTGAATCACTGCATATTTTGTAAATTGTGCGGTTTACTCACCTTGATTTTTGTATGTCATGTTTTGTCTCTTTGCATTTCCTCTTTGAATCGAATGTTAATTTCAGATTTCATGTTATTATGAATCGGGAAGAACAGATGACGGCAGCTGACGTCTTAGCCACAGTGACCAAATTTCCAATGTGAGAGAACACGAGTTGACTGTCATTAGCAAAGTTAATTCCAACTGATCTATAATGAGGAAATGTTTTTGACAGATCAGATTCTGAGATTGCAAGGATATAACATATAAGCTTTTGTTTAGCCAAAACTCGTGCTTTTTATTGCCTAAAACTAAACTTAGTGTTGTGGTAAGATGAATTGCATTTAATATTGGTGTTTCTTTGTGAATGCAAACTGCTGTCAGAAAACTCTTAATTTATTGTAACATTAATTCACCTAAAAATATTTATTTATTTATTGATTGTTCTCATTCAGATGCTGCTTTCTTTTTTTGTAAAGCTGATGTTTTTATTTTGTGCCCAGTTTAAATGTGTTTTGTCCAACAATCAAATTATATACTAAGAGTTCATATATAAATATATATTAAATGGTATATGTTCCTGTTAATAAAAAAATTTAAAATCAGAATCAATATTTTTCTAAATCACAATGTGATGTGCTTTTTACTAAAAATAATCATACTGAGATATCACGGATCAGCACATGTTTTTACAACAAACTAAATCTATAAGAAACTATTCTCAGGAGAAGCAGCAACGCCGAGAGGAAACATCAGATACTCTAACTCAATGAACTCCATTCACTCATTCATCTTCCCATCATGATGTACAGTTTCCTAATTACTTTAGAGATCCTCTGATTTCTTCCACTTGTGCTAGCACAATATTTTTATTTGTGGCTTTGATTGAAAATACAATATCAATATAATTATTGGACAGATTGAAGCCACAAAATTCTGCACATTCACATCCCTCTCAGGTTTTGGGACAACTTTAGTGATCTCCTGAAGCTCTTTTTTCTCCAAATGGCCAGTTGTAATCAATAATGGTGACAGTATTTAACCCTCCATTGCATAGTGTTACCTTATTTTTTTCTAAAGAGAAAACAGCTGTGAGATAAAATCAGTTTATAAGTTAGGTATGAAAAAGGGGCTTTTATTTTGAAAGGAATTACAATTTATTAGGTCACATGACCAGGATATCCTTTTTCCATTCTTTTTTGCTCATGGACACTTGACATGTGAGAGTCTCAACCAAGAGTTGACTTTTATTCAGAATTTTGGAAAATTTCACTAGATAAAGTACTAAATTCACTATCTGGGGTAAGTAAACAATATTTTGTATTTAATTCAGTTTTGATGTTACATTTTGTTTCCATATGGCAACAATATGCAAATATTGAAAACTCTTTCTTTTCTTAAATAATCCAAAATGTATTTAAAAGTTATTATGAAGCTTCAGTTGTTGATTTTTTTACAGCACCCATATTGACATGAAATAGTAAAATGCTTGGTTCCATTTAGAGTTTTTCCACTGATGTACAACGCCTAGATTTAATTACTATTTAATGTCAATATAGCAGAATATCAAATTAAATAGTATATTCGTGCCAAAGTCAGTCTTTTTTGGTACTATACACACAGCTCAAAGGAAACACATTAAAAAGTATAAAATATGAAAACATATGTATATATATATATATGTATATTAAAAAATATTTTAAAGGGATGGTTTGAACATTTTGAAAATTCACCCATTGTCATGATTCCATCAGAAAATATTTTTTGGTCGATGGGATTTTTTGCTGCAGAGCCACATCCATGTCTATAATATATCTATAGACTGAGGGGCGGAGCCACATCCATGTCTATACATACATCCAAGTACCCTCAAGGTCGCCAGTGTACAGTATACACACACACACACCATCACCACCACTTGCACCTACAGTCAATTAATAGACTCCAATTATTCCAAATCTGTTTGGACGGTGGGAGCAAGCTGCAGAACCTGGAGAAAACAGACGCAAATACGTGCAAACGGTCCTAGCCAGGTCCTTGAAGCCGGACCTTCTTGCTGTGAGGCAACAGCGCCACTTAAAAAATCAAGCTGTGTTTCTAAAATGTAATGTAATTAAGGACATTAACATCACACCACTGTTTTTCCTTTAAGAAAAGATCGTCCGCCCGAACAGGGACTTGAACCCTGGACCCTCAGATTAAAAGTCTGATGCTCTACCGACTGAGCTATCCGGGCGCTCTGCGACGTCACATACACATAATCTATACATTACAACTATGTACCCAGAATAGTGTAGTGGTATACTATGTCTTTTACTTTTACATATCGGTGGATACCGCTCGTTTTATACATTAAAACTTTAGTAACACGTCTTACCGTGGTACCTTGCGGCTGCAGTCATCAAAGAAAACACTGGTCTTGTGTCATAGAGTGATTTCCTCTTTTTAAAGCGAGATATTTCCCTTAAAACCGGAGTTTCCTGGTCTACTTTAAAAGCTAAGTGACGCCGATAGTACAGAAATCAATTTAACTATTAACTATATTCACATCCAGACCACATTAAATCACAATAAAGGAGGTCCAGAATAGTGCGTCCTATAATTAGGCCTGTCAAACAGGACACAGTTTAATATATTCAATAGTGAACAGTTTCAATTTCATGATGCGCATCATGTTGCATAGTGAGTAATTTTCTCATATTATAATGATATATACATAATTGTTATCTCGTTGAAAGTACATAGTACGCAAGGGCCCGGGCCGGGATTCGAACAGGCGCCTCGGTGAGGTCTGTCGCCAAAAATGTCATGTGGTGTTTATTATTGATTCTTTCTCATGATGGAAGTGAATGTGTACTATGTATTAATGTGTGTTAATAAATATATTATTTGTGGAAATGATTGTGTGTTTTTCATTTACAATAAATTTTCGAGGCACCTATAATATTAAGTATAATATTAAGAAGCTGCTTGCAATTACTTTACTTTACAATTACAATTACAATAAGTTTTGAATGTATCCTCCAAAGCACCAAAGGGAAACAATGACATCTGTAAATGCCTTCAAATGGACAAATATTAGCATTTTGGACAAAGTACTTATACATTTTCTTAAGAAACAACAAATGTTTATGAAAATGTAAATAACTAAGCACGTTTATACAATATACACAGTATGGGCTATAAGCCAGATTTGACAAAATCATAAAAGAAATAAATCAATTACTTATATCACATACCTATATACATACTTGTTTATGTGGTCAAAGTTCTTTTACCCAGAATTATCAAATAATGTTCACCAAATAAAAAATTAAACTCCTGCGTTTGGCTGCTTGGCTGCGTCATTGATTCGCTTCGCCACTTCGCTACTTCGCTTCGCTGCTTCGCTGCGTCGTTTCGCTGTTTCGCTGCTTATAGGCTTGTTTGCGTCGCTGATTCGCTTCGCCAATTCGCTGCTTCGCCGCTTCGCGGCTTCGCCGTTTCGCTGCTTAGATGCTTGGTTGTTTGGCTGCTTGGCTGCGTCGCTGCGTCGCTGCTTCGCTACGTCGCTTCGCTACTTCGCTGCTTCGCTACGTCGCTTCGCTGCGTTGCTGCTTCGCTTCGCTGCTTTACTACTGTTCGACCAGCTGTCGGAGCTGGACCAGGAGCGGGATTATTGGGATGCAACATGGAGTCACTTTGGTCATGAAAGGAGGTTTACATAATCCGTCACCCTATTAAAGTAATAGTAAGTCATATTTTTACGAAATGTGTTTGTTTTATGTCCTAAATCATCTCTTGATGATCCTGCTACGTCTGGTAAAATCACATTAATCCTGAGTTAAAGGATCTGACTCTATGTTCTATAGGACTATGGACATTTTACTGAGAACATTTTATTTTTTGCCCTGCATTTTTCGTGTTTGTGTGTTTGAGAAGAAGGTGTAACCATAGTGTCAGACTAGTTATGCTATGTAAATCAATGTGTCTTCATTAGGTTGTAAAACTTGGACTTTTACATATTTGCATATTGTTGTCACATGTAAACAAATCTTTTTTTTTAATTTAGAAAAAAGGAAAGGGAGCAAAAGCGACTGGTCATGTGACCTCATATATTGTATGTCCTTCAAAATAAAAGCCCCCTTTTCATACAACATTCTTACCATATAGCAGTGGTTCGGGCTTTATCAAGGGATGGGCACGTTTGAACTGGGACCTTTTTTTAATTGTATTTTTTTATGTTCCTAGAATAAAGGGCAATTGCACCTCCACTACATTAGAGGGCAGCAGAGTGTGTGCAGGGAGCATACAGCACAGAGTATGAGTATGAAGTGACACCATGAAAACATATTTAACAGGGATGAGAAGACAGGCGGAGAGAGACGGAGATAAAGAGACAAACGAAAGTCTCCCAAAGCTAAGACGAGGAAATATGACGAAGCGTCTGTAGCGCTTGGTTCACTGTGAAAGACCGGTGTGTTACTGAGTCTGAAATGTTGGAGACAAAGACATTAAAGACATTACACCACAATCACTGATAAGACCATTTATGTAGTTTTATTTTTCAGTATCATATGGTTTGACATGGTCAGTCAAAAGATGTTTAATTAAGGATTTAATTTATTTTTAATTTCAGATGCACTTTAAATCTTTTCTGTTAGTTAATAAAGCTATTCTTTGTTGTAAGTTGGTCCATATTTCTTTCTTTTTCATTCTCTTATACGTTAATAAGGACACAGTGTTATGCAGAGGTACTTATAACAGTTTATAGACAAATGATTCTATTTATAGTCGGGGGGGGGATGTTTTCTTCTTCCATAAGGAGTCAGAACATAATTGAGAAGCACTGCCATATGGAAACACTATGTAATGTGCTGTGCATATCAATAAATTAAATTAATATGAAGAAAAGAATAAAGTTCCAGCATCTTCAGTCAATTAAAACCGCAGCCTTTTTTCAGTTTTCCTGCTCTAAATAATAATAAATCTGGAATGTACCTACAATCACAAAGGTTAATAAACGTAAACATGTGAGGTGACTACAGAAGAGTCAAAATCAATTTATGATGCTGTTACACAGAAAATGGAACTACAATATTAAAGAGATAAATACTTTATTAAAACTTAAAAAATTAGGCAAAAATAAAAAACTAGAAATGAGCTTAATTATCTGCAATGCAAAGTTAAGGGATTAATGAGATCAATTATTAGTCCATAAATCCTAGAAAGCATCTACCTAGTTTCATCACAAATCTTTACTGCATGTGAACTTAGAAGAAAAACAAGTATAACCTCATTAAACGGAAACGAAAAATACACAAAGTTAAAATAGCAATGTCGTATCTTAGAGTAAAACACTTATGGTTGTGTTTGTATTTTGTGCTTTTCTTCCGTCCAGAACCCTCGACGTTCGTGGAGGAGAAATCTGATCCAGGACCGGAACCACCATCGGTCCAGGACCGGAACCACCATCGGTCCAGGTCCACAGCTCCATCATCACCAGGAACCTCAACCTGTGAGAAGTGAGTCTCAGACAGTGAATGATGTCAGTAACAAGACCCTTTTTATTACCACTCAGTCATGGGTCATAAAAACGTAAACAAGTGAAACTGCTTCGTAAGTTCAACCCTTGTTAACATTCGGACAATAACACGGTCAAGTTTGGATCTACCCGCATAAATTTATTTCACGAACCCACCCAAACCCACACGAGACACGGCAGCGCGTGGAGACTTAAACCGAAGCTCTGAGACGATCTGAGAACGCGTCCGTCGCGTTCTATCAACGAGCCACTTCTGGTCACGTGGATCGGTGACGTCATCTTCAGCGACAACGTCGGGTGTACGTCATGAATAAAAATACATCAAAAAGACACCGTGGATGTATTCATAAATTTATTAATGAATACACCGTAGATTTATAGTAAATAAATGAAAAAAATACACCACAGATGTATTACACGTAAATTTAAAAAATACGACATGGGTGTAGTAAAAATAAAGAAAAAAATAAATAAAATAAATACACCATGGATGTATTACAAATAAATAAAAAATACACCATGGATGTATTCAAAATAAATAAGAAATTAAAACATAGATGTAATAAAAGTAAAGAAAAAATAAAGAAAATGAATATACCAAGGCTGTATTTAAAAATTAAAAAATACACCATGGATGTATAAAAAATAAATTTAAAAATTACACCACAGATGTATTACAAGTAAATTTAAAAATACAACATGGGTGTAATAAAAATAAAGAAAAAATTAAAGAAAATAAATACATCATGGCTGTATTAAAATGAATAAAAATAATGCTGCAGTTTACAAAGATCACAATGATTACATATATCAGGAATTGCAAATTAATTTAGAAAATCTGGGGGGGCGGATGCACAGACGGGGACAGAAGGAAAATTGACAAACTGGTGCGGAGGTCTAGCTCTGTACTGGGATGTCCTCTGTGGTGGTGTTGGGAGAAGAGGAGGATGTTGGCAAAGCTGACATCCATCATGGACAACCCCCATCACCCTCT
>JAYKQN010000005.1:29272500-29275000 GCA_036785175.1 Eupleurogrammus muticus
TTTTGACATCTTTATGCTCAGTTTCTTGCTACCCTGTGTACTGGGGGTCAAGGGTCGGAGGCCTTTATATAGAAAGGAGTAGTGTTTGCAGTATCGTGTTACTTCGGTAGCACATATACTAAAATTGGAACGATACAGAGAAGATTAGCATGGCCCCTGCGCAAGGATGACACGCAAATTCGTGAAGCGTTCCTCATTTTTCATAATTCTGTATGGTTTTTCATCCATCCATCCATTTTCTATCCCGCTTATTCCCTTTCGGGGTCGCAGGGGTCTGCTGGAGCCTATCCCAGCGCATTTATGGCGAGAGGCAGGGGGATACACCCCAGATGGTCGCCAGCCAATCGTGGGGCACACACACCATTCACACACCATTCACACACACACTCACACCTATGGGCAATTTAGATTTGCCAATTAACCTGAGCATGTTTTGTATTGTGGGAGGAAGCCGGAGTACCCGGTGAAAACCCACGCAGACACGGGGAGAACATGCAAACTCCACACAGAAAGGTCCCAGACCCAGGCCCCAAGGCGGTCTTGAACCTGCGACCTTCTTGCTGTGAGGCAACAGTGCTACCCACTGCTCCACCGTGTCGCCCTATGGTTTTTCATAATTTCTCCAATTTTCCGCTCGAAAATTGAGAAAACGACTAAACAACGCCTCAGCTGGCCGGTGAAGGTACTGCAGGCACTGCTCTGCTCTGCAGTACCTACAGTGGCCACCGGAGGGCATCCTCGGCACAAACTGCCAGTTTACAGGCAAATATGTCAAGTTACAGTGAAAGCTCTTAAAACTTCAACAAAATCCCTATAAAATTAAGTACTACTTCCAACATGGAACAGATTGCACTGTATAATACTAAGTAAATGGATGCAGTAACAAACATTTGAGTTTCATGATACACTTTTTCTCTTGAATATTTGAGGCCCAGGCCTATTTTCATATATAAAATAAATGATAATAAATATGAAACTTCTCTACAACCACATAGGTTAAGCAACTATACAGAGAATGTTTTCGCCAATCCTCTCTGGTCACGTTACCCTGCTCTGCATGAATCTCCCACAATGCACATGTCTCTCTCGGTTCCTCGCTGAACTGGGCTAGATCTCCATCCAGCAGTTATATTCTGGTCTTTTTTGACATCTTTATGCTCAGTTTCTTGCTACCCTGTGTACTGGGGGTCAAGGGTCGGAGGCCTTTATATAGAAAGGAGTAGTGTTTGCAGTATTGTGTTACTTCAGTAGCACATATACTAAAATTGGAACGATACAGAGAAGATTAGCATGGCCCCTGCGCAAGGATGACACGCAAATTCGTGAAGCGTTCCTTATTTTTCATAATTCTGTATCCATCCATCCATTTTCTATCCCGCTTATTCCCTTTCGGGGTCGCAGGGGTCTGCGTATCCCAGCGCATTTATGGCGAGAGGCAGGGGGATACACCCCAGATGGTCGCCAGCCAATCGTGGGGCACACACACCATTCACACACCATTCACACACACACTCACACCTATGGGCAATTTAGATTTGCCAATTAACCTGAGCATGTTTTGTATTGTGGGAGGAAGCCGGAGTACCCGGTGAAAACCCACGCAGACACGGGGAGAACATGCAAACTCCACACAGAAAGGTCCCAGACCCAGGCCCCAAGGCGGTCTTGAACCTGCGACCTTCTTGCTGTGAGGCAACAGTGCTACCCACTGCTCCACCGTGTCGCCCTATGGTTTTTCATAATTTCTCCAATTTTCCGCTCGAAAATTGAGAAAACGACTTAACAACGCCTCTGCTGGCCGGTGACGGTACTGCAGGCACTGCTCTGCTCTGCAGTACCTACAGCGGCCACCGGAGGGCATCCTCGGCACAAACTGCCAGTTTACAGGCAAATATGTCAAGTTACAGTGAAAGTTCTTAAAACTTCAACAAAATCCCTATAAAATTAAGTACTACTTCCAACATGGAACAGATTGCACTGTATAATACTAAGTAAATGGATGCAGTAACAAACATTTGAGTTTCATGATACACTTTTTCTCTTAAATATTTGAGGCCCAGGCCTATTTTCATATATAAAATAAATGATAATAAATATGAAACTTCTCTACAACCACATAGGTTAAGCAACTATACAGAGAATGTTTTCGCCAATCCTCTCTGGTCACGTTACCCTGCTCTGCATGAATCTCCCACAATGCACATGTCTCTCTCGGTTCCTCGCTGAACTGGGCTAGATCTCCATCCAGCAGTTATATTCTGGTCTTTTTTGACATCTTTATGCTCAGTTTCTTGCTACCCTGTGTACTGGGGGTCAAGGGTCGGAGGCCTTTATATAGAACGGAGTAGTATTTGCAGTATTGTGTTACTTCGGTAGCACATATACTAAAATTGGAACGATACAGAGAAGATTAGCATGGCCCCTGCGCAAGGATGACACGCAAATTCGTGAAGCGTTCCTCATTTTTCATAATTCTGTATGGTTTTTCATAATTTCTCCA
>JAYKQN010000005.1:29280000-29285000 GCA_036785175.1 Eupleurogrammus muticus
ACCACCACCGACTCCAGAGGACATCCCAGTACAGAGCTTGACTTCCGTACCAGTTTGTCAATTTTCCTCCTGTCCCCGTCTGAGCATCCGCCCCCCCAGCAGACTACTGCGTAGAACAGGGCAGATGCTACGACGGAGTCGTAGAAGGTCTTCAACAGAGTCCTGCACACACCAAAGGACCTTAGTCTCCTCAGCAGGTGAAGTCGACTCTGGCCCTTCTTGTACAGGACATCAGTGTTAGTGGTCCAGTCCAGTTTATTGTTCAGGTGAACACCCAGGTATTTGTAAGAGACCACTGTCTCAATGTCTTTTCCCTGGATGCTCACCGGTGTGGTGGGGAGGGACTTCCTCCTGAAGTCCACAACCATCTCCTTTGTCTTGCTGGCGTTGATTTGGAGAGCGTTGATCTCACACCAGCTGACAAAGTCATTGATGACCCCCCTGTACTCCTGGTCGTTCCCATCTGATACACACCCGATGATGGCCGTATCATCTGAGAACTTCTGTAGGTGGCAGTTGTCCGAGTTGTAGGTGAAGTCTGAGGTGTACAGACTAAACAGAAAGGGTGAGAGCACTGTACCCTGTGGCGCCCCCGTGCTGCTGACTACCACCTCAGACACACAGTCATGAAGCCTGACATACTGTGGTCTGTTGGTGAGGTAGTCGATGGTCCAGGCCGTCAGCTGCTCATCCACTCCGGCTCCCTCCAGCTTCCCTTTCAGCAGTGCAGGCTGGATGGTGTTAAAAGCACTGGAGAAGTCAAAAAACATGATCCTCACCGTGCTCGCCGCTTGTTCCAGGTGGGAGAGAGATCGGTGCAGCAGATAGATGACAGCGTCATCCACACTGATGCCGGGCCGGTAGGCGAACTCTGTATGGTTTTTCATAATTTCTCCAATTTTCCGCTCGAAAATTGAGAAAACGACTAAACAACGCCTCTGCTGGCCGGTCAAGGCAGGCACTGCTCTGCTCTGCAGTACCTACAGCGGCCACCGGAGGGCATCCTCGGCACAAACTGCCAGTTTACAGGCAAATATGTCAAGTTACAGTGAAAGCTCTTAAAACATCAACAAAATCCCTATAAAATTAAGTACTACTTCCAACATGGAACAGATTGCACTGTATAATACTAAGTAAATGGATGCAGTAACAAACATTTGAGTTTCATGATACACTTTTTCTCTTAAATATTTGAGGCCCAGGCCTATTTTCATATATAAAATAAATGATAATAAATATGAAACTTCTCTACAACCACATAGGTTAAACAACTATACAGAGAATGTTTTCGCCAATCCTCTCTGCTCACGTCAGCCTGCTCTGCATGAATCTCCCACAATGCACATGTCTCTCTCGGTTCCTCGCTGAACTGGGCTAGATCTCCATCCAGCAGTTATATTCTGGTCTTTTTTGACATCTTTATGCTCAGTTTCTTGCTACCCTGTGTACTGGGGGTCAAGGGTCGGAGGCCTTTATATAGAACGGAGTTGTGTTTGCAGTATTGTGTTACTTCGGTAGCACATATACTAAAATTGGAACGATACAGAGAAGATTAGCATGGCCCCTGCGCAAGGATGACACGCAAATTCGTGAAGCGTTCCTCATTTTTCATAATTCTGTATGGTTTTTCATAATTTCTCCAATTTTCCACTCGAAAATTGAGAAAACGGCTAAACAACGCCTCTGCTGGCCGGTGACGGTACTGCAGGCACTGCTCTGCTCTGCAGTACCTACGGCGGCCACCGGAGGGCATCCTCGGCACAAACTGCCAGTTTACAGGCAAATATGTCAAGTTACAGTGAAAGCTCTTAAAACATCAACAAAATCCCTATAAAATTAAGTACTACTTCCTGTAGAAGAATCGAGCGGAATGCTTCATATAAAGATAGGACCTTTATTGAGCGACCATTATATCAAGTTACACACACACAGGCTGTAATGTAGTTGTGTCCTGAACTCGCTGCAAGCGGACCTACTTAACATAACGTATCCCTGCGCACTTAAAGAACTAGTGCCTCACAACACATCTCCCTTTCTTTGAGTCTGTTAAGACCTGCAAGATATGAATGAGTGTAAACAGTAGAAACTTAACCTGTAAAATATTCCTACATTTCATGAACACCTAGAATGTAATATTCTTTAACTTTCTGTATTAAAGATATCTTCCTTATGTGAATGATTACCATTTGCAATACCAATAAAACAATTTCTTTCTGTCCTCAAACAAGTCAATACATTATATATCAACAGTAACAGACTCTTTTTTTTTTTTTTTTTTTTTACACGGAAACAGTTTTTTTTTTTTTTTTTTTTTTTTTTTTTTTTTTTTTTTTTTTTTAACAGAAACCATTCCAACTCATTTAAGTTCTTTTGTTGATATTGCGGTAGGTTAAGGCACTCTACACATAGTCTCCATATCTGTCTGGTGGTTTCACAGCTCTCTCACTGCGTCTCAGAGTTTCAGGGAACACAGGCGTAGAGGGAGCGGGAGGGACTGGGCTCCAAGTGTCGGGTGTTGCTGGCCTGTCAATCTGTGAGTCACTCTCCTCGTTCTGTGCGCTTGGACCCACCGGAACCTGTTCTTGTTGAAGGGCTGTCGTGGCTGGCAGAATTGGTCTGAGGTGGTGTCTGTTTCTCCGCAACTCACCATTCTCCGTCTGAACAATGTACGCCCGTGGCGTGTGGTGCTTCCGCACCACAGAAGCTGATTTGGTCCATCCTCTCTCGTTGTCCAGCTTTACTGAAACACGGGTGCCAGGCTGAAGCTCAGGCAACGGCCTCGCCTTGTACCTGGAGTCATAGGCATGACTGTAGCGCAGCTTGGCAAGGTCATCTCGCTGCCGCACTTTCTGGAAGTCCGGCCACGCAGGTTGCAGGTTAGCCTCCAGCGTAGGAAGCGTAGAACGGATTTGTCTGCCCAGCATCAGCTGTGAAGGGCTTGCTCCTGTTGCTTGCAATGGCGTTGCCCTGTAGGACAGCAGCGCTAAAGCAGGGTCGGCTTGTCTGAGGATCCATTTAGCAGTCTGCACAGCTCTTTCTGCTTCCCCATTGGCCTGTGCATAGTGGGGACTTGTGGTGGTGTGCCTGAAATCAAATGCTTTAGCAAAGTGGGCAAAAACAGCTCCTGTAAATTGGGGGCCATTGTCAGTAATTAGTTCGACTGGGCAGCCCCATCTGGCAAAGATGTTTTTCAAACTGGCTATTGTTGTCTCTGTTGACATGTTGTTGAGGTGAGCAATTTCAATGTACCTTGAAAAGTAATCTACCACTACTAGAAAGTTCTTATTATTGAAGTGGCAAATGTCGGCTGCCACCTTCTCCCATGGGCGGCTTGGAAGTGGTGTGCAAAGAAGGGGTTCCCTCCTCTGAGTGGGCTTGATCTCCTGGCAGACGTTGCAGGTGCTCACTCTCTCCTGGATGTTCTTGCTTATACCTGGCCACCACACACTGCACTGAGCTCGTTCACGACACTTCACAATTCCTTGGTGGCCATCGTGTATGCGTTCTAATATCTCCATTCTCATGCTCTTAGGTATCACTATCCTGTTGTTGTACAACACTAGGCCTTGTGAGACTGTCAACTGGTCACGGTGTGAGTAGAAGGCTTTTACCTTTAAAGGCACTTCAGAAGAATACTGCGGCCATCCTCCAAGCACGTAATGTTCCACTGACCTCAGCTCATCATCCCTGAGTGTGTTCTGTCTGATCATGTCGAGTTTGCTGGGGGATACGGGCCATGCGTCTCGAACGGCCTCCTCATACGCCTCCAGCTCGCTGGTCAACTCCGCGACGTCCCGAGTCATCTCCAGCTGAGGATGTCTAGAGAGGGTGTCTGCGATGATCAACTGCTTCCCTGGGACGTACTCAGCTGTTGGGTTATACCTAAGCATGCGCAGCAACAGTCTCTGACACCGCATGGGCACAGAGTCTATGTCTTTACTGTTAATCAGTGGAATGAGTGGTTTATGGTCACTCTGTAGTGTGAATGTGTCAAGGCCATACAAGTACTTGGAGAACTTTTCACATGCCCAGACTGCAGCGAGACATTCTTTTTCAATTTGCGCATAGCGCTTTTCAGTATCAGTCATTGTTCTGGAGCAGTAAGCTACAGGCTTTAATTGTCCATCATGTGACTGCAGTAGGACTGCGCCCAGTCCATAGCTACTTGCATCAGCACTAACCACAGTGTCGCGTTTCACATCATAGAATGCTAACACAGGAGCCTCTGTAACAAGCTGTTTCACTCTTTTGAAGGCCTCCTGTTGTGCTGTGCCCCACCCCCATATTACCTCAGTCTTTAACAGGTCAGTCAACGGCTTAGTGATGTCTGACAGGTGTGGGAGGTACCTGCCAAGATAATGAATCATGCCCAAGATCCTCCTGAGCTCGTGGACGTTGTTAGGTGGTTGCAATTGGGTGATGGCTTGAACTTTAGATTCATCTGGCTGGATTCCATGCTCATCAATACAGTGACCCAAGTAGCTGAGCCGCCGCTGGCGAAGGAGGCACTTATCGTGATTCAGCTTCAGTCCTGCTTTCCTTAATGTATCGAGGGTGTTCTGCAGTCTCTCCTCATGTAGCTCAGGCGTCTCTGCAAAGACTAGGATGTCGTCCATGTATGCTACTACGCCCTCTATGTCCTTCAAGAGTTCAGTCATTTCACGCTGGAAAATTTCGGAGGCACTAGTGATCCCAAAAGGGAGTCTATTAAAAAGGTACCTCCCGAATGGGGTGATAAACGTGGTCAATTTGGCACTCTCAGGCTCTAATGGTATTTGCCAGAAACCGCTTGCTGCATCAAGCAGCGAGAACACTTTAGCATGAGCTAGCTTAGGCAGGATATCATCAATGGTGGGCAGGATAAACTTTTCTCTCTTCACGGCTTTGTTCAATTTCTTTAAGTCCACACATATTCGAATCTGTTCATTGTTTTTCTTCGGTACTGGTACCATTGCTGCGCACCACTCAGTTGGTTCTTTAATTTCTGTGATAACCCCACT
>JAYKQN010000005.1:29312500-29315000 GCA_036785175.1 Eupleurogrammus muticus
TCGTGAAGCGTTCCTCATTTTTCATAATTCTGTATGGTTTTTCATAATTTCTCCAATTATCCGCTCGAAAATTGAGAAAACGACTAAACAACGCCTCTGCTGACCGGTGAAGGTACTGCAGGCACTGCTCTGCTCTGCAGTACCTACAGCGGCCAGCAGAGGGCATCCTCGGCACAAACTGCCAGTTTACAGGCAAATATGTCAAGTTACAGTGAAAGCTCTTAAAACATCAACAAAATCCCTATAAAATTAAGTACTACTTCCAACATGGAACAGATTGCACTGTATAATTCTGAGTAAATGGGTGCAGTAACAAACATTTGAGTTTCATGATACACTTTTTCTCTTAAATATTTGAGGCCCAGGCCTATTTTCATATATAAAATAAATGATAATAAATATGAAACTTCTCTACAACCACATAGGTTAAGCAACTATACAGAGAATGTTTTTGCCAATCCTCTCTGCTCACGTCAGCCTGCTCTGCATGAATCTCCCACAATGCACATGTCTCTGTCGGTTCCTCGCGGAACTGGGCTAGATCTCCATCCAGCAGTTATATTCTGGTCTTTTTTGACAACTTTATGCTCAGTTTCTTGCTACCCTGTGTACTGGGGGTCAAGGGTCGGAGGCCTTTATATAGAACGTAGTAGTGTTTGCAGTATTGTGTTACTTCGGTAGCACATATACTAAAATTGGAACGATACAGAGAAGATTAGCATGGCCCCTGCGCAAGGATGACACGCAAATTCGTGAAGTGTTCCTCATTTTTCATAATTCTGTATGGTTTTTCATAATTTCTCCAATTTTCCACTCGAAAATTGAGAAAACGACTAAACAACGCCTCTGCTGGCCAGTGAAGGTACTGCAGGCACTGCTCTGCTCTGCAGTACCTACAGCGGCCACCGGAGGGCATCCTCGGCACAAACTGCCAGTTTACAGGCAAATATGTCAAGTTACAGTGAAAGCTCTTAAAACATCAACAAAATCCCTATAAAATTAAGTACTACTTCCAACATGGAACAGATTGCACTGTATAATTCTGAGTAATTGGGTGCAGTAAGGGCGACACGGTGGTGCGGTGGGTAGCACTGTTGCCTCACAGCAAGAAGGTCGCAGGTTCAAGACCGCCTTGGGCCTGGGTCTGGGGCCTTTCTGTGTGGAGTTTGCATGTTCTCCCTGTGTCTGCGTGGGTTTTCACCGGGTACTCCGGTTTCCTCCCACAATACAAAAAACATGCTCAGGTTAATTGGTAAACTCTAAATTGCCCATAGGTGTGAGTGTGAGAGTGAATGGTGTGTGAATGGTGTGTGAGCCCCACGATTGGCTGGCGACCATCTGGGGTGTATCCCTGCCTCTCGCCTTAACGCGCTGGGATAGGCTCCAGCAGACCCCTGCGACCCCGAAAGGGAATAAGCGGGATAGACAATGGATGGATGGATGGATGGGTGCAGTAACAAACATTTGAGTTTCATGATACACTTTTTCTCTTAAATATTTGAGGCCCAGGCCTATTTTCATATATAAAATAATTGATAACAAATATGAAACTTCTCTACAACCACATAGGTTAAGCAACTATACAGAGAATGTTTTTGCCAATCCTCTCTGCTCACGTCAGCCTGCTCTGCATGAATCTCCCACAATGCACATGTCTCTGTCGGTTCCTCGCTGAACTGGGCTAGATCTCCATCCAGCAGTTATATTCTGGTCTTTTTTGACATCTTTATGCTCAGTTTCTTGCTACCCTGTGTACTGGGGGTCAAGGGTCGGAGGCCTTTATATAGAACGGAGTAGTGTTTGCATTATTGTGTTACTCGGTAGCACATATACTAAAATTGGAACGATACAGAGAAGATTAGCATGGCCCCTGCGCAAGGATGACACGCAAATTCGTGAAGCGTTCCTCATTTTTCATAATTCTGTATGGTTTTTCATAATTTCTCCAATTTTCCGCTCGAAAATTGAGAAAACGACTAAACAACGCCTCTGCTGGCCGGTGAAGGTACTGCAGGCACTGCTCTGCTCTGCAGTACCTACAGCGGCCAGCGGAGGGCATCCTCGGCACAAACTGCCAGTTTACAGGCAAATATGTCAAGTTACAGTGAAAGCTCTTAAAACATCAACAAAATCCCTATAAAATTAAGTACTACTTCCAACATGGAACAGATTGCACTGTATAATTCTAAGTAAATGGGTGCAGTAACAAACATTTGAGTTTCATGATACACTTTTTCTCTTAAATATTTGAGGCCCAGGTCTATTTTCATATATAAAATAAATGATAATAAATATGAAACTTCTCTACAACCACATAGGTTAAGCAACTATACAGAGAATGTTTTTGCCAATCCTCTCTGCTCACGTCAGCCTGCTCTGCATGAATCTCCCACAATGCACATGTCTCTGTCGGTTCCTCGCGGAACTGGGCTAGATCTCCATCCAGCAGTTATATTCTGGTCTTTTTTGACAACTTTATGCTCAGTTTCTTGCTACCCTG
>JAYKQN010000005.1:29325000-29397500 GCA_036785175.1 Eupleurogrammus muticus
ATGGGTGCAGTAACAAACATTTGAGTTTCATGATACACTTTTTCTCTTAAATATTTGAGGCCCAGGCCTATTTTCATATATAAAATAAATGATAATAAATATGAAACTTCTCTACAACCACATAGGTTAAGCAACTATACAGAGAATGTTTTCGCCAATCATCTCTGCTCACGTCAGCCTGCTCTGCATGAATCTCGCACAATGCACATGTCTCTGTCGGTTCCTCGCTGAACTGGGCTAGATCTCCATCCAGCAGTTATATTCTGGTCTTTTTTGATATCTTTATGCTCAGTTTCTTGCTACCCTGTGTACTGGGGGTCAAGGGTCGGAGGCCTTTATAAAAAACGGAGTAGTGTTTGCAGTATTGTGTTACTTCGGTAGCACATATACTAAAATTGGAACGATACAGAGAAGATTAGCATGGCCCCTGCGCAAGGATGACACGCAAATTCGTGAAGCCTTCCTTATTTTTCATAATTCTGTATGGTTTTTCATAATTTCTCCAATTTTCCGCTCGAAAATTGAGAAAACGACTAAACAACGCCTCTGCTGGCCGGTGAAGGTACTGCAGGCACTGCTCTGCTCTGCAGTACCTACAGCGGCCACCGGAGGGCATCCTCGACACAAACTGCCAGTTTACAGGCAAATATGTCAAGTTACAGTGAAAGCTCTTAAAACATCAACAAAATCCCTATAAAATTAAGTACTACTTCCAACATGGAACAGATTGCACTGTATAATACTAAGTAAATGGATGCAGTAACAAACATTTGAGTTTCATGATACACTTTTTCTCTTAAATATTTGAGGCCCAGGCCTATTTTCATATATAAAATAAATGATAATAAATATGAAACTTCTCTACAACCACATAGGTTAAGCAACTATACAGAGAATGTTTTTGCCAATCCTCTCTGCTCACGTCAGCCTGCTCTGCATGAATCTCCCACAACGCACATGTTAAAGTCCTATAGACTCACAGTGGTGAATCACAGTGGTATCCTGCAGCAGCACTTTGATTACAGTGTACATCTCTTTACCACTGCTACTCCTTGTGTTTATTCGCACCACTTTCGTTACAACTCGAAGCTCCTTCGTCCTTTTTCTTCCTGCACCGACCATTCAGCCAAAAGTATTGTAATGTCTCTCCAAAGCCACACACTAAACTTTGTGAGAAAAGTTGCTTTCTTTACTTATTTCAGAGGAGAAGCAAACTCTACACACTCGTTGCAGCCGATCGTTTAATGTTGATGGCAACACTAAAGTAAAGGGCTGGGCTAGTGTTTCAGGTCAGGATCATCTACTGGCTGAGTCAGGTTAAGGTTGGGACTTCTAACCCTGTTCATTGGCAGATATTTCTATTACACTTAACCTGTTCTTAGAAGCTTTTTATTATTCACATCAGGCTATGCCGATTCCAGACTTAAATTCGCTGAATGTTATAACAATAGACTGAGAATTATATTCTTGACATAGAAATAACCTTTATTTATAACTTTGTACAACATTTAGTGTTGTAAATCTAGAGAAGTGATAATTGGTATCGTATAGAACCACAGCTGTGGCAGGAAATGAGTTAATATCCCTTTCTACAATAAAATAAAACCCTAATTGATTCCAACAACTGCACATTATTCTGCTATTATATACACTGATAACAGTAACAGTGCAACAGTACATTCAAACAAAATGTGCTGCAATGAAAACGCAGAATTGTACAACATTGTAAGATTTTATTTGAAAACAAAGAATAAAGAGAAAACACTCAATGGCTGGTTGTAATTCTATGAACATATATATGAAAATACAATCAAAATCATAGAAAGGTGCATTTATAAACTCTCTCAAAGCTCACAGATGCTAAACAGCTAAGCACTATGGAGGGTAACAGCTTTCTACCAAAAGTCTGATGTATGGAAATTCATGCTGTGAGCACGTTTAGTCCTCTGAATGACACCTGAAACTGAAGGTAGAAAAACAAAATGCACTGACACGCTGATGTCGAACCAAACAAACAGGGTAATATTTACAGGACATCACTGCATCCTTTTGGCAGAATTATATACACATTGTTAATTCTAAAGGGCAATGGTAGTTTCCCGTTGAAACAGGTGACATAAGGCAGCCTATGAAACATTACAGAACCTCCAGATTGCAACGATTATTTTTGAGCTCTTTTAATTTAAGAGAACAAAACCAATTCATTGGCTGATGGCTGTTTTACTGCAACCTCTTACTTGTAGTTGCCTGAAAAAGTCTAAAATATAGGAGATAGTAAAAGCTGACAAACCGCCCAGTACAGAACAATACTCAAGGAAAGCCAAAACTTAAATGTGGTTTGTGAATGTTTATGACGTCCAGTCTGCTGCTTTGGCTCTTCACTAAACGCCGTTACATCTCCATGTCCTCCTCCCCAGAGCTGTGGGCCATGGGAAAGCTGTACAGTGGCGGGTGTGTGTCTGTGGGGGGGCTGGACGGGCCAAGGGGACGGTGGGGGGCAGGAGACGGACACGGGGTCAGCGGCTGCCGGGAAACTGCCTGTTGCTTCCGCTGTTTCTGTAATGAGCCTTTAAGTCGCCGACAGAAGGAATCGTCCGGCGGGCGCCACAGCACCAACTCCATGCAGGAATGACTCCTAAAGAGGAGGAGAAGCATAAAGGCAAAACAATCAGGTGTTCAACATTCTGAGGATCGAATAAATGATCTACTCCACAAGTATAGACTTAAAAAAAAGTAAACTTCAATCAGATGCAGCAGTAAAGTAGATAATTAAAAAAGACCAATAGTCCTTGTTATTCACCAATATGAAATGTCATGTCTAAATTATACAAGTTATATTACAACCTCTACAGTTACGTGTTAAAAGTAGGTCAATAAGAATAAGCACGCTTCCAAAGTAAAGTAGACAAACAGTTCACAAGCTAAAGATCATCAGTTTACTATTATAGAAGACAGAAGAAACCAGGAAATGATCAGATATGAGAACCTGGAATGAAAGAATCTAGACATGTTCTTCTTAAAATATACTCAAACCAATTAATTTTTTCAGTATTTTTATCAGAATAGTTTGTGATTAAGGTAAAAGTTGTCAATCAATTAACTGATTAAATGCAGCTCTAAGATGAAGGGGTCACATTCAGCCTTTTTCTTCTCGCTATTAAGAATATATGATTAAAGGTGAACAAAAACGGTTATCCACCGAGAGGAAATATTTAAAATGAGTCTCTAGATGGATCTGAAGTTTTTTAGATCAATATCCGGTGCGTACGGAAAGTTCTTTAATAAATCTGCAAAATTAAAAAAAAAAAAAAACTGTCAATATGTTTAAATAAATGATGAAAAGTAAAAACAGTGAAAAATGAAATGGGTCTGAACACTTTATGTATAAACTTTATGTTATAGTTATGTCACCGCCTCTACATTTACAAGTAGGTCATTAAACATAATATTTTAAAGGAAAATCTACATTTATTGATATTGACCAATAGAAACTAGTTTTTAATCAATGTTTTTTTTTTTTTTTTTTTTTTTTTTAATATGTTGCCGAGCCCTAAGTTCATTTCCAAATAAGTAAGATTAAGTCCATCCATCCGTCCATCCATGCATCCGTCCATCCATCCGTCCAGAACATACACAGATTGGGCTACTGTGTGTGGGAGGATGTCGCTGATGCCACGCTGCAGTCCCTCTTTTAAACTGTCTGAGATCACCAGCACTGGGCGTCTGGGGGCTGGTTCTGCATCAAGATCTTCATCCTCTTCATCATCCTCCAGCATTATTCTGTGACAGAGCAACATTACAGCGGTCACTTTGAAGGAATGAAGGGTAAAAAACAGATCATAGTGTCCATGTTTGCATAAAATTGGACTGATTATTTTTTATCCAAACCAACAGTATACAATCCAAAGATCATCAGTTTTCTATGACAAAAGAGTAAAGCAACCAGAAAATATTAAAATCTGAGAAGCTGAAACCAGATAATTTGGACAGTTAATGTAATAGTAGACAACTAATCGGTAGACTACGTGTCAGCTCTGCCTGAAGCATATTGTTGTACACCTGTTTTCGATCTCCTGAAGTTTCCTCTGAGCCGCCTCTATCTCCATGCAGGAATGCTCCGTCTCAGGTTGGGACAGGGCAGACGAGGACTGAGGCAAAGCCGGGTCATGGGGTGTCGAGCAGGACCGTGGAAGCGCTGGACTGGATTGCTGTGAACAAACAGGAGGACAGCTGTTCCTCGGAGGCCAGTCCTGACGCATGTTGCTGCTGGGACTCTGGGAAATGCCCACTTCTGTGTCCACCATCAGCCTCCTCCTTTTAGCAAGGCATCCTCTGAAAATAAGACATCGTCAGACCCCTAAGCAACCACAGGTATTCAGTAGCAGAGCCTTGTTGGCATCCCTCACATACTCATCATCAACTCTCCTCCTGTGTTTCCGCAGGCATCGTGTCTCCCAGCTGCTGAGACAGAAACAGAACAGTTATATGTAACAGGAACTTTGCAGTTATTTGTAGTGCAGATAATGGATCTGCTGCTCACTTGTTGGAGACTGTTGCTCTCTGTAGATTTCCAGATGTGCTCGGGGATCCGAGATCAAATTCAGGGAGGCTTGTGGGGCCTGAGAACGAATACATGGCTGCCAGAAACCCCACTTTTCTGGCTGGGGGAGCTGGGGATGCACGGAGGTCCAGTGAAAGGATTTGAAGGGACACAAGGTTAAACAACTAAAAAACAGAAAAACAAGCTGATCCGGAAGGTCAGTAACTTACGGATATCTTCAGATTTCTTCTGCAGCTACATGACGCACATCCTGGTAGCAAACAAGTTTATAACCAGTTCCTGAACTAACGGCGCTGCATGTCAACGTCGTCAAATGAGCTGTCGCTACTATAACGTGGCGTGGACAGTAACGCATAAATAAGACAATAAAAGGTCCATTTCTGCGCTAAAGCCACCGAGCTGTGGCTGCCCTGCCCCTCGTTGTTGTTGTTGGTGTTTTGCTAGCTAGTCCTGGTTCGGTTTACATTGTGTATCATTGGCGTAACGCGATTAGCAAACGGACCGAGACAGCATGCTAAGCTTCACCAACCCACAGTATGATGGCAGCTGCTAACAGAACTAGCTCTAAATAACGTCGCCAGCTGTACGACCTGCAAACAGATAACGTTAGTATTTAACTTACGTTAACTGGCTATTCTGTAAATAAAACAGTCGCGCCAGAAGCCTCGAAATCGATATTTTTCATAGGACGGCGAAGTCACGCCCCGCCCCGCTCTGTTTCTGATTGGCCGTGTCGTTATTTTCACGTTGTCCAATCGCGCGCTCAAACAAAGTAAACTAGCCAATCAAACACAGAGATGGGCGGGGCATGACGTCCCGTTCCTATGAAAAAAGAGTTTTGCCGACGACGGAAGATTCGTCAAAGTTCTAGAAAGTGCGTAAATTACGTTGGTGAGGTGAGTTATGGGAAATGTAGTTATTTTGGTCACGTGGCTTGAAATACAGGTTTGTTTGTGTAAAACACGTTTAGATTAAGAATGAGGGTTACCCAAGTGTCTGCAGGTGACAAGATAGTTCACCCCCACTTCCTGTTTGTGTTGGTGTTTAAAGGGACCGCTCACTGTTCTCCACCAAGTCACGTGACAGTGAAACACTAGAAGCTGTTGTCTGCTTGTTTCCTCATTCAGCTCTGATTCTTCATCTGAGCAGGTAACAAACTGCCCAATCTAAAGCCTGTATACCACTATTATAATGATGTAGTATTTACCTAATATCACTGATAAGATAGTTCTGCATTTGGTCCATAGGTATATTGCAGTTATTTAAGTTTTATTGTTTGACACCTTTTTCTTAAACATGTTAATTTTTTGTTTCTTGCAATGTTGTCACGTCAGTTGTTTCAGATGAATGTGTTGATCTATTTTGGCTTCTGTGTTATCTAGGTCCTCCAGAATGTCCTCTTCACTCCTTATCACAGGACTACTGGCTTTGGCCTCCATTAAAGCATGTGGTGAGTTTCTTTCTTTTCTTTCTTGAAATCCAGCTATCACCAAAAATGATATGTTTTATTTCATTTATGTGTTTCGTTTTTACTTTAATAGTTGAAGGTTTGTTTAACCAAACACTGACTTCATCGTATCTTTCTCAACTCTGGCAATGATCCATTTGGCAAACACACGGACCCTCTGCTCTGGACATTCACATATTTTGCAATTTAGGGATTTGAATGGGCTTCCTGCTGCAGAAACATTGCTTCATTGTCATCAAATATGATTAAATATGAAGAAGAATTATGTTGCATTCCTGGTCTTCAGCAATGAACATATCAAGGAGACGTTCATGATTGGACCTTGAACACAGCAATGAAAATCCTATAAATGTTCAAGTCTGTAGTTTTTTTCCTAGTTTCATTGTGACTGCTGATGCAGCAGTCATGGTTTTGCAACGCTTTAAGAGCAATGACATCAGCAGCAGTGTCAGTGAAATGCATCTATGGCATGTGATCACACTTTCTGAGCTGCTCTTTTTTTTTTACTTGAATTAAAAAAATCAGATTCAACAGGATCCAACAGCGAGCTGCTCCTGTCCCTCAATAAGAAACTGCTGGGCTCTGTGGGGGGGCAGCGGGGGCTCCCCAATCCCAGCGTCCACTTGGCGCTTCGACTTTCAAATCACCACAACCTCAACATGGAGGGTGAACACCTGAATAGATTAAAAAACAATTTGCACAGTGACATTCAAAGGTAATATGGTTATTACTATTATAGCCAAACAAACACAATTCTTTTTTTAATCTTTGTATCCATAAATTCATCTTTTCCCTCAATGTTCTTACCTGAACTACAGTTTCCTGTCTTCCCCAGTTCTCTCTCTAGCAGTAAACCTGTGGTTGGCCTCATGGCGCTGTACACGCTGGCTTTAAAGTCGTCGTGTTACGACCTCAACACGATCAGCTTTACTGTCAGAGGCAGCACCGAGAAGCTGCTGATTCACCTGAAGAAGCAGATGGAGCAAGAAAAAGATCACATCGCCTGTAGGTTGTCCTCCAGATAAACTGGTCTTCATATTGTGCTACTAAAGAGTTTATGTATTGAGGAAACTCATTCCTAAACAAAATGTGAAAATATAAGAGAGTGACAAGTAGCCACCAGGAAGCAGGTATTTGGAATCTACTTTTATTCACACAATTTTTACTAAAAAAGCATCACAAATGCTATAATTTCTTTCGGTCATATTTTATATCCTATTGGCAGCCACAGGATCTCTGCATATAATTCAGCAGCAACACTGCAAAAATCTTAATAAGTGACAATATCTTGTTTTTGGTGCAATTAATCCAATCCCACGCAGTAGAATTAATAAAAATAATTTATTCCCTTGGCCGATAATCATTTTAGTCAATATTATCTATTTTTCCTTTGTTATTACTGAAAATAAGAGAAAAAGTAGAAAAATTTATATAAAAAACAAGAAGAATAAAAAAGTCAAGAATAAAAGATAAAGACATGTTTTATATGGTACTTTACTGTATTCACAGTGTGCTTTCATCCTTAATGGAATTTTAACTTACATGAATTTTCCTTTCATACTAAAAGCTAACCAATCCAGTCATTTATTCATTTAGAACAGTACCTGAGATTTAGATTCAATCTAATCGAAGGTACAGTAATGGTAACCCTAATTTTGATTTTTTTTTACTCAGCATTGGTCTAATTTTACTTAATACAAGATATTTCCCCTTGATAGGATTTAATATTTTTGCAGTAAATAGATTTCAGTCACATACATAATTATTTTTTATTCCAGATCCAACAGAACAATGACAATGTTTTGTCATTTTCAGGTTGTTAAAACAACGATGTTCTGCATAACGCACATCCCCGTTATTTTATCTACAATCCATGCCCACACTTCCCCTACATACAGACATTAACTTTAGACTTTAACGTGGCCTTATAGTCCTGATGATACAGTAGTTGTTTCCTCTCTGCTTCCCACAGTGAGCCATCGCCCTTTGACCAACTACTACCAGTACTCTCTGGGCGTTCTCGCGCTGTGTGTGAGCGGCATCAGGGTGAACAACCATGTCAGCAATAAGCTCATCAAGGCGGTGGAACATAACCACTTCACACATGGACACAATGACAGTATAGGTGGGTAAGAATCCTCTGGTGGTTTACATGCAACTGAAGAACAATCTTCAGGATAGTTGTTAGTGGCAGCTCTATTTCCAGTAGGTTGCAGTGAATTTTACAGTTTGGCTGCTTCAGAGCACTTTTGTAGTAGTTCTTTAAGGTTCTTTTAATGTAAAGTTATACCAGACGACTGTGAAATGCTTTTCACTTCACTTATTCAAATGTTCACTTTGATTTTTTTAGTCCAAAACAGATGGATCATTCATTCTAAGGTTGTAAAACTGTGATTATAATTTGTCTAGACGTTGCATTACTATTAGATAAAGAATAATTATAACACCTGATAGAAGTTTGCTAGAAGGACATTTTACAATAGAAACGTGTAGTTGTTATTATTGTTATTTCAACATATGTGTTTGTATATGCGAAGAATGAAGAGTTCTCTTGTGTTTTTAGTTAAAGTGGTCCTACAGTATGTGCTCGTTTTACAGATACCTACGCCATGGCTGGGATGGCCCTTCAGTGTGTGAAGGAGGCTGGTTCCCATGGACAGGGCGCCGGCGAGCTCGTCTCAGCTCTTCAGAAGATCAGGGCCAAGCTTCTGGCCTCAAGGAGGAGCCATGATCATCACATCGGGAACAAATTCAGCACAGGCCTCGCAGTGCAAGTACGGAACCTTTATTTAGTACATCTCCTCCATCTTTCTATGTGTTTCTTTGCGTTCTAAATACAGCGTTCATTTCGTCAGACAAGACTGAGAACATTGAGAATTTTCTTTGACTAAGATGTGAGTGAACAGAAAAGAATAGAAGTTGACTAAAACCAATATGAGCTTTTGACAAAAGACCATGACTAAAACTAAATTGAAATACAGCCGACAAAATGAAAACTGTCTAAATATCACGTTGCATTCAAGGCCTTGTGGGCGATGGGCACCCCGGCCACGGAGCTCGCTGCTGCGATGGACGCCATCAGGACGGACGCCAGAATCAACACGTACCACAACCCCATGGCCGTGTCTCAGATTCTGCCGGCGCTGCAGCAGAAATCCTACCTCACAGTGAGAAGCAAAGAATGTCTCGATGAGGACGGTATGTGCAGAATTCTTCAAAGAAAATCCAAAATGAGATAAAAACTTTCAAAGTATTAGATCAAATACAACATTATTACCTCTGATTTCATTTATTTGCATTGCACTCAGCTTTAGTCCTTAATGCATTTTTCCCTTACATTACATTTTCACTGAATTAGAACCATTCAATAATGATGATAATAACCAATCAGCCTCTTTACTGTTAAAACACCTTTAAAAGGACAAACACATTTCACATGTCTAAAGTTATACAGTTCATACATTGGAAGTTGAAGGTTGTTTTAAAAACACTTCTCATTCTTGGGTGTTTATTTATTAGATTTCTCACTCACTAACCTGGTGAGATACTTTTTAAGGCACAATACAACAGTGATCACAGATTATATATTTTGACTGTTTTTTTTTCATCATTACTTTGACTTTTATCCTTTTAGTGGTTTTGAAACCAAAACTTTTACACTTTACTTGAGTGAAAAGCTTGAGTTTGGTACTTCTACAGAAGCTGGTTTAAACCCCAGTACTTCTAGTAATAAATGTCAGGGCTTTCCTCTGCTTGCTGCAGACTCTCTGCAGCTGGATCCCACAGTCTCTACGGCCGTTGTTCCAGCTGAAGTCAACGTGGGGGTGGAGGTGGAGGTGGAGGCGTCCAGCGGAGCGGTTTCTCTTTACACTGTGGACGTACCGAAGGGCAGCTCCCTGCTGGACGCCCTCGATCTGCTCCAGGCCAAAAACGTCGGCTTCTCGTGAGTTCACGTAGCTGGGTTTCGTTGTTTTATTCTCCTGCAGCGCGTAACGCCCGTCCTGTGTGTCAGGTTTGAAAAGGAATCCAGCATGTGGGGACCGTTCCTCAGCGCCGTGAACGGAGAACAGGCCAGACAGAGCGACCGCAGATACTGGAGGCTGGCGTCTAACCAGGAGGCCCTCAGTCAGGGTGACCACACACACACACACACACACACACACACACACACACACACACACACACACACCACACACTCACCACACACACACACACACTCAACACACACACACTCTTCAAACACAAGTACTGTTAAATATAAAACAATATGGCTTCTCACCTTCGCACCTGTAGTGTAAAGAGCTTTGATTGGTTGAAATGACTAGAAAAGTGTCAGACAAATGCATTCCATTTACTTCCTCTTCATTATTGATTATTTTTAAGTGGTTTAGTCCAGATGCTTGATTCATGATCTGATTTGCTTTTTATAAATATATAAATACATATGGAACACTGCTTTAACTCATATTATTACTTTAATACCATTATTTAAAACATTTGCACCACGTGAGGACTCAAACCTTCAAGGCAAGATGCAAAGGAGAAAAACATAAGACCAGATGTTTTGGGAGGATGGTATTATTTTTTGTCCCTTCTAGAAATTATTCTCTGCTAATTTACTTTTTTCATATCGCCCCCTTTATTGAAATGGTACTTTTGCCACTGCACAGAATACACAATTTGTAGTGTGAGTTTCTAATAGAGCCTATTTAGTTTTTATGGTCTGCTGTGTCATGTTGGTTAAACAACTTCTTTTACTTCTTTCAGGTATCAAAGATTTCAAGATTCAGGCAGTGCAAAGAATCACCATCAAAAACACAAGCTACTGAGAGACATCAACACTGCACAAGATAAAATCTTATCCTGTTTTGAGTACAATGACTCTAATATGGAGTGGAATTATTCTTAATTACCTTATTTCATTGGCAGATAATGTTGTTTATTTCACATTTTTTGGAAATTATAAAATAAAATGTCCAAAATATGAGATAAAGACAAATTTTTAAATAATTTGATCTTAATTCAAAATAACATGACTAACATGACCAAACTCGTGAAGAAACCTATTTGTTAAGATTTACTTTTTTGCAGTGAATCACTGTTGATGCAACAGTAATTAATGTGGATCAAAGCAATATGTTCCTGATTTTTTGTGCTTTTTGTTCCATCAGATTATTATTCTCAAATTGCTGTGAAGGGTCAAATTGTAATTTAGAACAAATTTAACAGACATTTCTGTGAATATTGTAAATTCAAAGTGCTAACAGTAATGCTTTTATTATGGATTAATATTGCAAAATAGATTACAAACTGTGATTGAGCTTTTTTAAACAATCAAAATCAATGTGATGGGTTGGTAAAGAGATTTTCCCTGTTCCTGAAAATGTTAGAATTAAAACCATTAATCATGTTTAGATGTATTCATTCAACTTGGATTGAGAATGACTAACATTCACAAACACGGATAATACTGGCTGGTTTCATGGAAATCCAAACACATCTGGTACAGTTTGAAAATGTCTGGTTGGTTGACACAACGTTCAGAATTGTCAACACTTATTCTAACACTCACAATGTAATAGACACACCTGACAAACGTATGAAGACATGAAGTTAGAAATCTCTGCTAATTTGAGTTATCACACCATATTTAACAATGAAGTATTATGGGTATATTTTACATTTCCTTAATTTTTTGGAGTCCTTTAGTATTTCAATTTTGTCTTTTGTGTCTCCACTGTTCCTTGACTACATAAATACTAAATACCTAGTTTTGGAAAAAACACATGGAAATACTACAGTGGTTTGTAAATCTACTTTACTTTGCACCACTGGTTGTAAACACTAATGAGCTCCCAGCCTGTCATATAAAAACATTGAGTAGGGGTGTATAGAAATTAATAATAATAATAATAATGATAATAATGTACCCGGCCTAGCCCATGGACTACATGTGTGATGCTAGAGGCAAAGCGACATCTGAAAGTACTTCCGGGTCACTCCGCCGCATCTACACACCACGTTCAATGTACGCTTGAAATAAAAATTACAAAAAAAAGAATAATCATAATTTTTCGTTCGCTACTTATTTTAGTTTTCCAGCTTCGATATCCGTATTGTTTTATGTTCGTCAAAAACGTTTAATATAAAAGAACGAACTGTGTGTACCGGAAGTGCTTTGTGTTGTTTTGTTTGGTAGCGGAAGTGCACTGTTTTAAATTCACCTTCTTACAGTCATGCGGAACACAAGTGTTGGACATAAGTTCTAGAGCTGCAGGAATCATTTAATATTATTTATGAATGTATTGTTAATTTATCTGTCGGTTAATTATTTACAGCTCATGTCACATCATGGATACGTTGAGCTAGCTAACACGAGTCATGCGTTGTTTTAGCTCCCTAACATTAGGAAGTTACTGACCCGCTGCTGTGATTACCGTCGGTATGTCTGTCACAACGTCTGCACTGTGTCGATGCCTTCTGGTAAACCCAGTTTCCAAATCCAAAACCCAGACTGGTGTGACACAGGTTATGAGATTTGGATTTAATGCGTCTCCTCTACAGTGGAAGACTGAGAGCTTCCTGCTAGCTGCTAACAGAGCTACAGCACGGCTAACACACGCTAGCGCTGCTATGGCTGAAAAACCAGGTGGAGAAGGTCGAGCCAGGAGGGTTTCTATCGAAGGAAACATAGGTAAGAACTGTGTACTTCTGCAGGGTTTATACTTTAGAGGGTTAATGTACTATGGTAATATACAGTTAGTATGTCAGTGGATGAGTGTGTTTCAATGTGCTGCTCCTATAGACACACTACTTACGCACACACACACACATAAAGTGATAAAAATCTCTTGTTCTCATTCTTGAATGTTGTATTTAATAGATTTCACTCAATATTACCTGTTTGAATACTTGAAGGTAACAATATATCGCATTAAAACATCTCTGCCAAAAAGTGATCACAGCTCATATATTTTGATATTTTTTTCTTACTTTTGAAACTAGAACTTTTGCACTTTTTCAGGAGTATACAACTTATTTTCCCAAAGTATTTTAAACCCTAGTATCTATACTTTACCCGAGTACTGAATGTGGAGACTTTTGATCCTCTTCCTGTGGTGCAGAGAATCTGTCTGAAAACAGACACATAAAGAAAAGGTGCATTCCAGCAGACAATTTACTTCATGAAAAACTTGAGCTAGACATGCTGTTTTCAAAGATACTTGGTGCTTTAATGCATTAAGTTCTCTGATCCCTGTACTACTTTTGGTGATATAGTGTTATTGCAGGATAGTGGACAGCTGTACAGAGGGCATCCACACAGTCAACATTACACAGGATCATTTCTATATTACTAAAAAGTACCATTTCTGAAGTTTGTAATGTATGGTCCCTTTAAAAGTAGAGTGAGACAAAAAATACTAAGTATAACCGTCAAGAATGAGGACAAGGGAATTTTAGGCAAAAAATACCTTTACTTCCATTATATGTACTATGAGTTGTCACTTTTCATGTCACATATACATGGACCATGTTAAAGGACCCGAAATAGGTTTGCTTTTTTCTGACTTATAATGCAAAAGATAAGATAATACTTTATGAGGAAAAACAGCAAATCTTCAAAATTAAGAACTAGAAAAAATGTACTGCTAACTACAGCAGCCATATAAATGCAGTAGAGTAGAACGTTTTTCCTTCTGAAATGTAGTAGTGTAAAATGCATAAAATGTGAATTTACAATTAAAATACCTCAAAGTTGGATTGGACACTTTTCAGTGTTGATCCAGGACTTGTGTTCTCTCATATATCAGCGGTTGGAAAGTCGACCTTCGTCAGGCTGTTGAAATCAGCTTGTCCAGACTGGGAAGTCGTGGCAGAGCCAGTCAGCAAATGGCAGAACATTGAGAGCGGGACCTGGGAGGTGAGCCCTGACCCTGACCCCCCATGGGTTGACAATGCAAAGTCAGATGACAGGAATCTGCGTTTCTTTTTAAAATGTAATAACAGGAAGAAGAAGCGTCGCCGCAGACGATGGCGAGCAACCTGCTGGAGATGATGTACCAGGACCCGCAGCGCTGGTCCTACACGTTCCAGACGTATTCCTGCATGAGTCGGCTGAGGACGCAGCTGCTGCCGCCTCCACCGCGCCTGCTGAGCTCACAGGGAACACCTGTCCAGGTGTATGAGCGCTCCATCTACAGCGACAGGTGAGCCAGTCATTTAACCAAGATCCAATTTAGTCAAATAGTAGTTTGTAGCTGAGAGAGGCAGGGTGCTGTAGACTTTCTCTGATGGTATAAAGTCCATTTACTGCAGCAACTGCTGATTATTTTATTCTTTTAAATAGATTCTTTTTTTAGGATTCATAAATCTAAACAGAGAACTTAAGTATCAAATATTAAAAAAACAACTTATCAATGGCCTAAAAACACACTGATGTCTAAATAAAATGTTTTATTAAAGCTTTCATATTTAATGTACCAAATATAGATTATATTGTATAAAATAAAATATTTTCATGATGAGACTTTGCCCATACTAAGTTTTAATGTTGACCAGCTGCTATAAGGGTTTTTCAATTTTACCATTCCATTTTTCATTTTATTTACAGAAAAAATGGCATTATGATCTCTGATAGTGGATTAATCTATTGATTATTGAAATGATTATCGTTTGGTTTATTAAATGGTGTAAAATGTCTAACAGTAATTTCTCAAAGCTGAAGATTTAACCTGAATTGTCCAACAGATGCAATGCATCGTGGGCCAAAATTAGAAAGGAGTTGTCATGTGGTCACGCCCTGAAGTAAAGGGTTAACTCCAGGTTATTATTTGATGAATGTAAATCAGTGGTTCTCAAGGTGGGGGGCCACGAGGCTCCGTCAAGGGGGGGCGCGTTTGACCTCAGGGAACATGCTTTTTATTTATTTATTTGTTTTTTACTGTCCTAGAATAAAGTGTAATTGCACCTCCACTTCATTAGGGGGCAGCAGAGTGTGAGCAGGGAGCATACAGCACAGAGTATGAGTATGAATGATGTTTTCTTCTTCCATAGGGGGGGGGCAGAGAATAATTGAGAAGCACTGCTGTAAATGAGTGAAAACACTACAGCTGACTCCTTTCACTCTCCTTTCCCTCAGATACATCTTTGCCCTGAACATGTTTGAGCTGGGCTGCATGGGCCGGACGGAGTGGGCCGTGTACCAGGACTGGCACTCCTTCCTGGTGGAGCAGTTCGGCCACCGGGTGGCGCTGGAGGGCATCATCTATCTCAGGGCTCCGCCGCAGGTTTGCACACATGCAGATTTGAGTTTGTGGTTTCTTCTTTTTTTTCAGAGGAGGTGTAATTAATCTAATACATGAGGTGACGTTGCATGTTTCTCAGAAATGTTTGCAACGCCTGGCGTCCCGGGGAAGGGAAGAGGAGAAGGACGTGAAATTGGAATATCTGGAAAAGCTGCACTGTCAACACGAGAGGTGGCTGGTTGAGAAGAGCACAGAGTACGTGGTAATGAGATCAGATGTTTGTGTTGGTATAGATGTTTTTTATTTTTTTTAACTATTTAAATTCAACTCAATCTATTTGTATAGTCCAGAACCACAAATCACAGATTTGTCCCAAAGGGCTTTACAGTTTGTACAACAGCAACAACATCCCCTGTCCTTAGAGCCTCACATCTACAAGGTAAAACTCTAAAAACAGAAGAACCTCAGGAAGAGAAACAGAGGAGGATCCCTCTTCAGGACGGACAGGCTGCAGTAGATGATGTGTGCAGGTGGAAACATTACAGGGAAAACTGGACATTACAAACAGACAAACAGAAATGTAATGAATGTTGGTGTAAGTGGAGGATGAGGAGCAGGACCCATCACAGCTTCCAGGTTTCACCAGGACAGCATCAGACCCTCCAACATCGTAGATCCCTCAGTGTCTGCACTGCAGCATGCTCTGTGGATGAGGAAACACAGAAAACACAGCAGATTTAAAAGTACAATAGTGGATCATCAGCAGAAAAAGAAGCTCAGAGCATCTCCTGAGGACCAGACTAACCTATCAGCATCACTATGACTAGGCAGCCAGGGCCCTAACTATACGCTTCTATACAGGAACGTTTAACCTGTTTTTAGATATAGGAAACTGGAAGACGATTCCACAGTAGAGGAGCCTGGAAGTTGAAGGCTCTGCCTCCTGTTTTATTTTAGAAATTCTGGAACCTCCAATAAGCTGCATATTGGGAGCGTAATGTTTATTTAAATCAGGTCAACTCAATTTTATTCATATAGCTTAGATTAACTAGCATAGATTCAACCCAATGGGCTCTACAGTCAGTTAAAATGCAGCACAACATCCCCTGTCCTCCCTGTCCTGCACGTTGTGCAAGGAGGAAAAACTCCATTAAAAAAAACTTCAACGGGGAAAAAAATTGAAAAAAAGCTAAAGAAGACAAACGAAGGATTCCTCTTCCAGGACAGACAGGCTGCAATAGATGATGTGAACAGGATGGAAAGAATATTAGAACAGGAAAAGTTGAATATGACACTAAACAGAATAAAGGTAGTGATTTTATTCTTGTCAGCTGGTAAGTATTCCAACAGAAGGATTTTAAAAGTTATTAATAGTGTTCTGGTTGTAGGGGATTATGTGGGAAGAGAAAGAAGTGATTAACTTTGATTCCGTACATCAGGGCGAGGTCCAGGGTTTGGTTAAAGCACATCTACTCTGGCCTTTACTTTTATCTGTCTCAACAACTCAGAGGAACTTTGAGAATTCAGATAAAAAATTCTGCATTCAGAGTGGTTGTAGTGGTTTCCAACTTGTTTTATCATGCCCGCCTATTGATGATTAAGTGTGTGTGTGTGTGTGTGTGTGTGTGTGTGTGTGTGTGTGTGTGTGTGTGTGTGTGTGTGTGTGTGTGTGTGTGTGTGTGTGTGTGTGTGTGTGTGTGTGTGTGTGTGTATGTGTATATATCTATGTGTGTGTATATATCTATGTGTGTATATATCTATGTGTGTGTGTATGTGTATATCTGTGTGTGTGTGTATATATCTGTGTGTGTATATATCTATGTGTGTGTATATCTATGTGTATATATCTATGTGTGTATATATCTATGTGTGTATACAGTAATCCCTCGTTTATCGCGGGGGTTACGTTCCGAAAATGACCCGCGATAAGTGAAATCCGCGAAATAGAAAACTTTATTTTTTTTTACAATTAGCAACTGTTACATGTATACAAATACAGTGACTCGCGTGTAGGCCGTTTCACTGCTCTTCAGACTGGACCGCTGCATTCTGACTGCGCTCTGCAGTGTTCTCTTCTTCTGAAGCCCGCGGTGCAGGTGTGTTTGTTCGGGAGAAGAACATAGTGATAGGCAGCTGTTGTCGCTCTTTTTTCTTCTTTGCAAACGAGACGACAAAATGATAGCACAATTCGTAGCATGTTTTGATACAAGAAGCGGGAGTGAGTTTTTAGCGAATCAGAATGCAGAACACAATGCACCAAAAAAAAAAAAATGCATTATGAAAATCCGCGAAATAGCGAATCCGCGATAAGTGAACCGCGAAGTGGCGAGGGATCACTGTATATCTATGTGTATATATCTATTAGTGATGCACGATATATCGGCCAACCGATATATATCGGCCGATATGTCACGTTTTTTAACTTATCGGTATCGGTCCGATATCAACAAATTCTGGCCGATATGTCAACAATGTGCAGAGTTAAACCGCTAGAGTTAGTTGGGTCACTGTCTGCGTGTCTCTCGGCGACGCGCTAAGCTAGCTGGTCCTAGCGGGCTCCTCCGTCACATCGCATCGCCCGAAAAGACAAAAAAAATGCGCGGAACGTTGGTCCGGGGTGTCGGACGCCGTCCTGCCGCCTTCTCGTCGGCGGAGGCGGAGGAGGCCGCTGTTTTCTTGGGCGATGCGATGTGACGGAGGAGCCCGCTAGGACCAGCTAGCTTAGCTTAGCACGTCACCGAGAGACATGCAGACAGTGACCCAACTAGCTGTAGCGGTTTCTCCTAGCGGGCTCCTCCGTCACATCGCATCGCCCCAAAAGACAAAAAAAATGCGCGGAACGTTGCTCCGGGGTGTCGGACGCCGTCCTGCCGCCTTCTCATCGCCGGCCGCCTCCTCCGCGGCCGCCGACGTCGCCGCCTTCACAGAGCTCCATCGGGTCCGCTCCGCCGTGCTTCCTCTAACCACATGACAGTTTTACAGTGAGCCTTCCTTTAAATAAAGAGCACTGTTGTGCTTTTCAAATGTACAGTGTTTTTTCTGGTCTGTACTACATTTGTGACACTACAGAAAACTTTTTCTCTACATATATCGATATCGGCAAATATCGGTATCGGCAGTGACTGCCGATATGTATATCGGATATCGATATCGGCCGAAATTTTCACATCGGTGCATCCCTAATATCTATGTGTATATTAACCCTCCCCTATAGTTAGGTTCCTTATGTGTGTGTTAAATACAGTAATGACACAGAACTCAGACTGAGTCTTTTAGTTTGGAGCCTTATGGTTCTGTAAATACTGTACATTAATTCACAAAACAGAAATCATTGTACTCAGTGATTTGTGATTCTGGGCTTTACAAATAAATTGAATTGAATATTTCTATTGTTTATTGTTTCTGGTCTTTATGAAATGATGAAACAGTTTAATTTTCGATGTCTGGAAACTTGATGATGATGATTGATGAAGATGATGATGATGATGATGATTGTCTCTTTCATTCTTCAGGATTCATTTTGAGAAGCTGAGACAGATCCCAGTGCTACAGCTCGATGCCAGCGTGGAGTTCCAGAGGGACACGCTGGTGCAGCAGCGATTCATCACACAGGTGAGTTTATCTAGTGAAATAAGGTGAAACTAATGTTATCAATGATAAGTCATAACAGCTGCTGTACAAGCGTCCGCCACACGAGGGCCCTCTCCTGATGTTTTACACCAAATAGCCTCATAACTTGTCTTTGTGTGTCTGGATTAGTTTTATCCTAAAGTACTTTTTCATACGCAGGTGAAGAACTTTTTTGAGACTTTATAAGAAGATCCATCAGCTGCTGTTGACACCAGACCAGTCAGACTCAGTCAGTGTTAAACTGACATTAAACACACGGTTTTATTTCATGTGTTTAAGAAGTTCCACTTTTAGAATGTTACTCTTTATTTTTATTGTCTGCCTGTTCACTGAGTTGTTATAGTGGTTGGTTCTCAGAGTGAGGTCCTTTGGGGTTCGGGTTAGCGCTCGTATGGGGTACTGAAACTAGCAGAAATTAATGAATTATTTATTTTAGTGTTTAAATTTATTTCCCTTTGCACACATTTATTCAATTTAAAATTAAATTTTCCATTTTATGTATTGGGGTGGAAATGCAAAAGGAAATGTAGAGATGAATATGTTCAGGGAGGGTGGTGAACGCATGAAATACATACAATTATATTATTTATAATAAGAAGAAGGAAAATCAAATAACTTGGGCATTTGTGTGCAAAGGGAATATAATGTACAAATATGTACATACATATTTGTCCTTGATGTGAACAAGTTTGATAATCTGATTGTGGTAAAACCTGCATGTTCTACTGTCAGATTAAATGTCACAATAACACGCATAGATGATTGATTTAAGTCATTAAAAAAATCTGTTTTTACTATGGACAAACATAAAATACATAAAACTGCTTTTCACATTCCTGACTTTCTGAAACATTGAAGTATTTAAATTAAAAAAATGTTTTCTGACATCTGAGTCCATTTCTTTTATGATTGCACATTTCCTTTTTTTAATCTTTATTATACTTTTATTAATTTATATACTTTTATTATTTTTTTTATTAAGGGTTTCTAACTTAAGCTGTCAAACGTGGAGAGTCCATTATGTCACTGTAAATGTACCTTTGTACATTTCCCCACTGCTGAACTTTTAGGTGTTAATTGCTTTACAGCATGTTAACTTCTTTGTTAACTGTTTTTTCTCTTTACATCTCAATGGGATCAGGCTCCCTGGTAGATATAAAAGCTCAGGACAATGACCTTGGCTAAACATGTTCTGCTCCTCGGCTCTGTGATGATCCTCTAATGATCAGAAGAGTTGTTGAGATGCCTGCAGGGGTCAGGGGTCATCAGAGGGCAGCTGTCCGCTATAAAGGGGCCTGTCTGGAGCTCCGTCTGCATCAGTTCAGCCTGGGACCGGCTGCAGGAAAGAAGCAGGTCTCCCCTTCCCTCTTTGCTGCTGCTGAAATGGAAACTAGAAGCCGGATGGTTTCCTGCTTGCTGCTGCTTTGCTGTTTAGACTCCGTCGTCTCTGCTCAGGATCACAGGAACCACAGCGGCAGATTTCCTCTGTACATGATGCAGCTGTATCGCTCCTTCAGGACCTCGGACTCCTCATCTGCAGCTGTCGACAGCGTTTCTGCAGCAGGAGACGAGCTGTCGGCACAAAGCTCCGACTCCGTCCTGAATCTGATGGCGAGAGGTGAGTAAAATGAACATGTAAACCTGTAATAGCAGCAGAATGGTGGATATTAATCATCCTGCTAGTTTCTCTTTAGTGTGTTACAATCAGCATGATGTAACCTCAAGTTGACCAGTAAAAAAACATCTACACGTATATCTATTCATTCTCAAAACATTTCCTCACTGAACAATATTTAGGATTTTCAGCAGCTCTACAAACTAATCAAACACACTAATCAAAACTGTGAATAATTTATCTCCTGAGACCTGAAAGGTTCTCTATGAAGAAACAGAAACTTGGAAGTTTTCTTCTCAGTATTGGACCCGTTCAGCGGGCCTGTTCTGGCCCCCGGGCCTCATGTTTGACCCCCTGCTCCAGCAGCTCTCTGTGTTATCAGATCCTCCCTTTTTACAACTTGACAAGTGTCAAAATGCTTATTCGACTTTAAAGGCTCTCTGTGTTTTATGTCAGTGGGTGTGTGTGTATATTAGCCCTCAGACAGGGGGGGGCAATACACATCCTGTCCCTACCGTTTGGACATTTGTCAGTGGGGGGGGGGCAGGGATCTGTTTTTCCCAGAATCACCAGGATGTCTGACTCGTTTCACTTTTGCTTTTATTTTTTTACATTTCCATGTTTTTCGTCTCGTTTTCAGGCTGCCACCAGGCGGGCGAGAGGTGGACGGTTTCCGTCGACATGACCTCGGTCTCCTCCGTGGACCTGGTCCAGCTGGCAGAACTCCGGATCAGGATTCCCGCCTTCTCTGCCTCGGAGCGTGCCGTCGTGGATCTGTTTCACTCCCGTAGGCGGAGCTGCTCGTCGCCGTGGTGCCGGGACGAGGACGAGCGGCTCCTCCTGGGGAGCTTCGTCACGTCGCCGAGCGGCACCAAGTCTTCGTCTTCGTGGAAAGTCGTCGATGTGACGGCGGCTCTAAGGCGCTGGCTGCAGGAAGGCGGAGCCTGGAGCCAGGAGGCGTCGGGAGACTCCCAGACGGACGGGAACCCGGGAATACAGCTGAAGGAAGTCCAACACCCGACAGCGAACCGGGTCATGGTCGTCGTGTTCTCCAAGCAGGGGTCGCCCCCCCGGGGAACCCCCTCGGCGTCCAGCCTCATCCACACCGTGAAAAACTCCAAACACGTCGCCGTGGGCCGGCCCAGCGACGGGGGCCAGGCCCGGCGCCACAAAAGGAACCGGACGGAGCGATTGGCGGCGCCGGGAAGCGGACCTACGCCTACCGTCGTCCCCCCAGCGGCGCCGGAGCCCGCCCGGGGGCCTCTGTGCCGCCGCGTCGACATGTGGGTGGACTTCGACCACATCGGCTGGGACGAGTGGATCGTGCACCCGAAGCGTTTCAACGCGTATCGCTGCGAGGGCGAGTGCCCGACGCCGCTGGACGACGCCTTCCGCCCGACCAACCACGCGTACATGCAGGTGAGCGTCTCATCTGCAGATTCCTCAGAATGTCGCACAACCTCAACGCTTTACTGATTCATTCCTGTTTGTTTCTGTGGTTCTGCAGAGCCTCCTGCGTCATCACCACCCAGACAGAGTTTCCTGTCCGTCCTGCGTCCCCACGCGCCTCAGCCCGCTCTCCATGCTGTACTACGAGGACGACGATCTGGCCCTTCGGCACCACGAAGACATGATCGTTGAAGAGTGTGGCTGTCAGTGATATCTACCTGATGACAGGAAGTAATGAACTGCAGAGATGAATCGATTAGCTGCCAACTATCACGTCAATCCCCAACTATTCTCATCACCGATTTTAGTCATTTTATTCAAATCGTAAACATGAAGTGATGATCTTTTGCTTTTTGACTGTTGGTCTGGACAAAAAAAGACATTTTAGGTTCAATCTTCAGCTTTGGGAACAGATCCAAATTTTGCACCATTGTTTGTCAACTATTTAAAAAATCAATTAATTGATTTGAGTCATTTTTTAAAGGAAAAAAACTCAGATGGTCACGGATCATAATTTGCACCATCATTTATCTACATACACACAATAACATTCGCTGGTTGCACGTTTCCAGATGTGAAGATTTGAAGCTTTTCCTGCATCATATATAAAAATGGAGCGAACATCAGAAGACAATGAAGCTTTATAACTGATACATTAATCACCAAACTACTATTCAATTATTCATTTCAACAATCAATATATTATGAACCATCTATCATAAGTTACAGCTCTACACATTACTATATTATATTATATTATTTTTTTATTTTTTTGTACTGTAAATGAAAGGATATAATGTAGGAAGTTGAATGACCCAATGATCTTCTGGAATATTATATTTTTACTAATAATGTCTTTATGGAGAAAGTCTTAAGATAAAAATATGTTTTATATTTATAAAATTTGTATATGTTGTACATAAAATATGAAATATATATTAAAACATTTAATTTTGACATCAGTGTTGTTTTTTCATATTTTTAATATATGTACTTTTCTGTTTAGATTCATAAAATCCTGAAGTAGAACTTTAATAAAGCTTGAGATAGAAAATCCTGAACCTGACTTTTTGAGTTTGAGGAGTGGGTTTTCAAAGTCAAATTTTACATTTTTCCAGGATTGGAGAGAAATTAGTTAACTAATTAAATCCAGATAAGTGACACAGATTCAAGTAAAAAGAAAGGTGATTTCTAATATATATATATAGAAACTTTTTTGTATGACTGCATCACTGTCTGTATCGCTTCTGATTTGGATTATTTAATTTCTGTTCAATCTTTCTTGTATCTATTACACAAAATGAAATACACGTTATCTGTCATATAGAATCTTCATTTTCAGGCGTTGATAGAGGCTCATCTGCATTCACTCACCTTCTCTGACTAGTGATTATCTAACATTTCAGTATATTTGCTCCCCTGAGCCTCTAATCCACATCTTTGGGCCATTTACAGTGTAAACGCCGTCATTAGTGAGTTTTCCAGCCAGGCCTCTTTTGTTGATTGAGATCAAACGTGGAGGACGCAGAGAAAACCAGAGTGAAGCCGTGGATCAGCGAAGCACAGGGAAAGTGGTAGCACTTGTTTATTTAAGGGAGGGGGAGGGTGTCAGGAAGCAGAGGTGACGAGTGGAGATTAGAACCGAAACAACCGGAGCAGCAGGCGAGTAAAACGCCGTCTGGATGCTGAAGCTTCTGTGGATGGACAGGGAGAACTAGAACTGATCCCACAATGAAACTAAAACCCCCTTTTAAATTCAATTCAGTTCAATTTAATTTATCTGTATAGCCCAGAATCACAAATCAAAGGGCTTTACAATTTGTACAAAAGCAACACAACATCCCATGTCCTTAGACCCTCACATTGTACAAGGTAAAACTCCCTAAAAAAAAACTTTAACAGGGAAAATATGACCTATTTTGGGCGAAATAGTATAGTATGACCTTTTTTGAGCGACATAATATAATATGACCATTTTTGAGCGACATAGTATAGTATGACCTTTTTTGGGCGACATAGTAGAGTATGACCATTTTTGAGCGACATAGTATAGTATGACCATTTTTGGGCGACATAGTATATTATGACCATTTTTGAGCGACATAGTATAGTATGACCTTTTTTGGGCGACATAGTAGAGTATGACCATTTTTGAGCGACATAGTATAGTATGACCATTTTTGAGCGACATAGTATAGTATGACCTTTTTTGGGCGACATACTAGAGTATGACCATTTTTGAGCGACATAGTATAGTATGACCATTTTTGAGCGACATAGTATAGTATGACCTTTTTTGGGCGACATAGTATAGTATGACCTTTTTTGGGCGACATAGTATAGTATGACCATTTTTGAGCGACATAGTATAGTATGACCTTTTTTGAGCGACATAGTATAGTATGACCATTTTTGAGCGACATAGTATAGTATGACCTTTTTTGAGCGACATACTATAGTATGACCTTTTTTGAGCGACATACTATAGTATGACCTTTTTTGAGCGACATAGTATAGTATGACCATTTTTGAGCGACATAGTGTAGTATGACCATTTTTGAGCGACATAGTATAGTATGACCTTTTTTGGGCGACATAGTAGAGTATGACCATTTTTGAGCGACATAGTATAGTATGACCATTTTTGAGCGACATAGTATAGTATGACCATTTTTGAGCGACATAGTATAGTATGACCTTTTTTGAGCGACATAATATAGTATGACCATTTTTGAGCGACATAGTATAGTATGACCTTTTTTGAGCGACATAATATAGTATGACCATTTTTGAGCGACATAGTATAGTATGACCTTTTTTGAGCGACATAATATAATATGACCATTTTTGAGCGACATAGCATAGTATGACATATTTTGAGGGACATAGTATAGTATGACCATTTTTGAGCGACATAGTATAGTATGACCTATTTTGAGGGACATAGTATAGTATGACCATTTTTGGGCGACATAGTATAGTATGACCATTTTTGAGCGACATAGTATAGTATGACCATTTTTGAGCGACATAGTATAGTATGACCTATTTTGAGTGACATAGTATAGTATGACCTTTTTTGTGCGACATAGAATAGTATGACCATTTTTGGGCGAAATAGTATAGTATGACCTTTTTTGAGCAACATAGTATAGTGTAGCCCTGTGGGATTGTTGTTTGTTTGTTTGTTTTGTTTGTTTACAATAAGAGTTATTGTTTTTTTTCAACTGATATGTTGTAGTTTTTATTTGTTTGATCTTATTGAAATATGAATGTCATTATGTTGATAATGATGTGTAAACGATGTGTGTATTGTGAAGAAAAAAAAAATAATTTTGCGTAAAAAGCACTTACCTGTTACGGGGCCAATCAGAGAAGGGGTTGGAGTGAAGAGGCAGGAAGTGTGTGGGCGGGGTCAGAGCAGCGGGGAAGACAAACACAGACGGACACGGAGAAGTTGCGGGTTAAAAACGGAGTGCCTGAAGTTGGCAAAACGCTAATTTTGGTGTAGGAACAGTTAAAGTTTAGGTGACAAACGAAAAGTGAGTCTCTTAGCCACAGTTTACCCGAGTGTTTGTATGTCAGCTGTGTTAGTGGAGGACTTTGGTAAAAAGTTCCATCGAGTCACTGTGCTAGTTAACCCGACGTAGCACGACGGAGTCTACAAGTGACAGCGAGTGACCTGCCCGGCTTCACTCATCACACCCCCGGACTTTAGGACTCGACAGCACAGTTGGTCAGCGGTGCTGACGGCTACTGCTCCAGCATCGCCAGCACCGCGAGGCTACAGAGGGTTCGCTAGCGTCGACCACCAGCAGCCAGTGAGTTTTTCCTGCGCTAAGTGGCCGCTTCGTTTAAGGTCTCCACGCTCGCAAGCTACACCACAGGCCTGCATCGCTCTGAACTAACACCTAATCTGGTTGGGTTCCCTTTTCTTTATGGGTGTGATATTACCTGCTCATTTTTCATTTACGTTGGATAGCCTGCCGGCATTAGTAGGTATTTAGGAGCAGTTTTGAGTTGCTATATCCTTAAGAGTGAACTGTGTTGAAAAGAATTGAACTGTAATGAAAAGATAACAAAATTTGGTTTAACGTTGTATTATGTTTTATGTTTATGTATATATTTACAAATACTATTCAGTAAATAGTTGAACTTTACGTTTGGTGTCACTTTGAATGTTTAAGTGTGATAATACAGTGGTGGTATTGGATATTGAGTTTAATGGGGAAATTGTTGGAGAATATAAAAGTGCCAAAATTTCATATAGGACATCTAATTCATATAAAGTAGCAAGGGTAAAACATATGACATTGCGTAAAACACACTAGTTTATTTAAAATTCATTGAAGGTAGAAATTCCGGTAAAGCATTTATAATACAATGGTATACCATTTGCAAAGACCCTTGGTTATACTGTTTACTTAACAACTTGATATATAATGATAGTGGGTAATGCAATATAGTCTAGTAGTATGCTTAATATAATTGAATAATACAAAAGTCACCCTTTGAGAAATACTTTATTCCAACCAGTGCATTAGTTAACTATAGGGAGAGAGATCTCCCGACACTAATGGATTCGGGGAGCGCACTCCAATTAATTGACCATTTTTGAGCGACATAGTATAGTATGACCATTTTTGAGCGACATAGTATAGTATGACCTTTTTTGAGCGACATACTATAGTATGACCTTTTTTGAGCGACATACTATAGTATGACCTTTTTTGAGCGACATACTATAGTATGACCTTTTTTGAGCGACATACTATAGTATGACCTTTTTTGAGCGACATACTATAGTATGACCTTTTTTGAGCGACATAGTATAGTATGACCTTTTTTGAGCGACATAGTATAGTATGACCTTTTTTGGGCGACATACTATAGTATGACCTTTTTTGAGCGACATACTATAGTATGACCTTTTTTGGGCGACATAGTATAGTATGACCTTTTTTGGGCGACATAGTATAGTATGACCTTTTTTGGGCGACATAGTATAGTATGACCTTTTTTGGGCGACATAGTATAGTATGACCTTTTTTGGGCGACATAGTATAGTATGACCTTTTTTGGGCGACATAGTATAGTATGACCTTTTTTGGCTGACATACTATAGTATGACCTTTTTTGGGCGACATAGTATAGTATGACCTTTTTTGGGCGACATAGTATAGTATGACCTTTTTTGGCTGACATACTATAGTATGACCTTTTTTGGGCGACATAGTATAGTATGACCTTTTTTGGGCGACATAGTATAGTATGACCTTTTTTGGGCGACATAGTATAGTATGACCTTTTTTGAGCGACATAGTATAGTATGACCTTTTTTGAGCGACATAGTATAGTATGACCTTTTTTGGGCGACATAGTATAGTATGACCTTTTTTGGCTGACATACTATAGTATGACCTTTTTTGGGCGACATAGTATAGTATGACCTTTTTTGGGCGACATAGTATAGTATGACCTTTTTTGGGCGACATAGTATAGTATGACCTTTTTTGAGCGACATAGTATAGTATGACCTTTTTTGGCTGACATACTATAGTATGACCTTTTTTGGGCGACATAGTATAGTATGACCTTTTTTAGGCGACATACTATAGTATGACCTTTTTTGAGCGACATAGTATAGTATGACCATTTTTGAGCGACATACTATAGTATGACCTTTTTTGGGCGACATACTATAGTATGACCTTTTTTGGGCGACATACTATAGTATGACCTTTTTTGAGCGACATAGTATAGTATGACCTTTTTTGAGCGACATAGTATAATATCACCTTTTTTGGCCGACATAGTATAATATCACCTTTTTTGGCCGACATAGTATAGTATGACCTTTTTTGGCCGACATAGTATAGTATGACCTTTTTTGGCCGACATAGTATAGTATGACCTTTTTTGGCCGACATAGTATAGTATGACCTTTTTTGGCCGACATAGTATAGTATGACCTTTTTTGGGCGACATAGTATAGTATGACCTTTTTTGGGCGACATAGTATAGTATGACCTTTTTTGGGCGACATAGTATAGTATGACCTTTTTTGGGCGACATAGTATAGTATGACCTTTTTTGGGCGACATAGTATAGTATGACCTTTTTTGGGCGACATAGTATAGTATGACCTTTTTTGGGCGACATAGTATAGTATGACCTTTTTTGGGCGACATAGTATAGTATGACCTTTTTTGAGCGACATAGTATAGTATGACCATTTTTGAGCGACATAGTATAGCTGATATTTTTGACAGCTGCTCCGTAGGCCCATTCCCTTTTGGTTTCGTGTGCATAGTCTACTTTTCATTTACCGTATTTGCATGTTTTACACTGTGGAATCCGAGTTTTTATCTCCTGTGATAGAAATCTGCCAAACAAATCACTCAAACCAAACAGGAAACCAGTAGAGATGTGGAAATTACTCAAAGTCCGAAATTGTCTAAATATCCCAAATAGAGAGAAATAGGAATGTGATGCACTTCAGTGTTTCTTCTTTCTGTCTTCTATAGTGAATAATTTTAGTCCCCACTTTGCTGTATGTCTGTCATCTGCAGTGTACAGTATATGTATGTAGAATATGTCATTATTTTCAGGATATAAAGTAGGATGAAACCAAAGATCTGCTATTGATATGTAATTCTGTGAAACTATGCCTAAAGTGTAGTCAAGTCAATTTTATTTGTATAGCAAAAAAACACAAATTCACATCATACAAGAAAAGATATTATTGCCAAATGGCTGTTGGTTCCTCTGTCGTCTGACGTTTTGCCCCCTGGCCTGAACTGGAACTGGTTCTGGCCTGTAACACAGTTAACTTTTGCACCTAGACGCATTCTTTTTTATTCATTATTGTCACTAAATTACATTTCCTCATCTTTCCACTACACGTAGCGTCTGTTATCATCTTCCTGTTTCACTCCTGCTGACATTCTACTGACCTCGTAATCCACATACACTGTTCACTCCCTTTTTGAATCTGCAGGACACTCTGTCCTTTGTTCATGAAATTAAAAATAAGAACACACATCTTAACACTTTATCCTTACAATAAAATGACAATAACATAAAGCTAAGCAATAAAGCATTAAGCATGTCCCACCAACAGAATGTTTAAATTCCTGCAAATGTGATGAAAGTAGTGAAAGGTGAAAATCATCAAAGGATAGCTTACCAAAATAACAATAATATATTAAAAAATCTGTAGTTTATACATGTTATCAATTATTACAATTATGTTTTATGTCTTTGTGGTAGAAGTTGCAGGTTGTAAGGTTATAATGTCTGTATTTCATTTGACTTCCAAAGTCAGTTCTAACTAAATAATAGATGATAAATCTGAACAGACAAGTCTGCTGTGATCACTGATGAGTAGTGAGTGTTGCTTAATGCTTTGGGCATGTCAGCAATTTTAGGTGGTAGGTCAGTGACTTATCATGGTTGGCAAGATGTAAGGTCAACAACCATTTGTATAATTTGTTTTCACATAAATCACATTTTTGTAAACAAACCATTAAATGGTGTAAAAAAAAATATTTAATCCACCTTGAAAATAAAACTAATCATTAGCACTAGTTTTTAATTGTTTTAAAAGCATTTTCATGAACGGAACTATCTGCTATGAAGCTTTCAGGGTAACATGAGGGTTTTGACTCGTGTGCTATGGGCAGGTTTTGTGCTGCAGCCTCGATCTCTGCTGCTGACATGTGGCTCTAATGTGGTACTGCCATTCTGCTTGTGTTTGACTGCACTTCATCACAGGTTAGAAGCAGCAACAAGATTCACATAAAATACAGAATGACATTAAGAAATAAAGCTTGCTTTGGCACAATTAAATCGAAGCCTCCGTCTCTTCACTGAAACATTTATTCTGTGTGTCATCAAAACATTCAGGAAACATGTGAATGAACTAATTGGTCTCTGAAGGTAAATGTGTGATCTTTATCAGGGAAGCAGCTTTTAGAGGTGACAGACTGGGGACTGCTGCTCACTGTTTGGTAACTAAGGATGAGCTGTTTCTCTCCTGGGTTTTTTTCTTTTTTACCCAACTGGTTCTCAACTGGGCGACACGGTGGTGCGGTGGGTAGCACTGTTGCCTCACAGCAAGAAGGTCGCAGGTTCAAGACCCGCCTTGGGCCTGGGTCTGGGGCCTTTCTGTGTGGAGTTTGCATGTTCTCCCCGTGTCTGCGTGGGTTTTCCCCGGGTACTCCGGTTTCCTCCCACAATACAAAAAACATGCTCAGGTTAATTGGTAAACTCTAAATTGCCCATAGGTGTGAGTGTGAGAGTGAATGGTGTGTGAATGGTGTGTGTGCCCCACGATTGGCTGGCGACCATCTGGGGTGTATCCCTGCCTCTCGCCTTAACGCGCTGGGATAGGCTCCAGCAGACCCCTGCGACCCCGAAAGGGAATAAGCGGGATAGACAATGGATGGATGGATGGATGGTTCTCAACTACAGAACTTACTCGTCACCAGGAACCCAGAAAACGTGTTGGGAAGCAGGGATCCAGCTCAGTTCTCAGGTGGAGTCTTTACTCCTCACGAGCTCAGGGAATATCAGGCCACAGTTTACTGAGCTGAAAATATGTCATTAAATAAATGAAGGTTTATTAGAGCGAACACAGGTTTAGAACTTTGACTGATTTCACTTATTTTCATGATTATTGTGATGTAGTATAAATAAAGGCTGCAATTCATGACTATTCTGACTGGTTCATATATTGACTACTGAAACAATTGATTAGTTTAGTTCATAAAACACATGATTACATTAGTCAGCTACTCAATTAGTTGATTATTATTGATGATCAGTTTACTGTTCTAAAAGAGTAAAAACAAAATCCAGAAAATGATCAGATTAGAGAAGCTGGAACCAGAGAATTTGGACTTTTTCTACTTAAAAAATGACTCAAATTGATTCTCAAAATAGTTAATATGATAGGAGGCAACTAATCAATCAACTAATTGTTGCTACACAAACCAACTTTGCTGTTTCCTGTATTAAATCCACTGATTCTCAGTGTTGTATTTTGAAGAAGACGTTTAATGGTGAATTTGATTTTCATTTTTATTTCTCAGGTCTTCTTACACTGATGCCTCATAAGATTATAAATCATCTGCGTAAATGATCAAATGCTTTGCTTCTAATTTCTTCAGGAGGACATGAAGAAGATGGAGGCCAGAGAAAAGGAGGAGAAACTGCAGGAAGCCCAGAAAAAGCTTTTTGAAGGACTCAAGTTCTTCCTGAACAGAGAAGTTCCCAGGGAGTCGCTGGCCTTCGTCATCAGGTGAGAAACGAACCATAAAAGCGTAGAATCGGCAACCTGATCTGGTGGAACGTGAACTGAACTGAACAGTGTTTTTCTCCTGATAATCGTTCATTCTGGCTGTGAACGCTGCTCTCTCATAGTAGAACTTAGATTTCATTAGATCCTTCCAGGTTAAAAACAGATAAAACTCCCAATAAACAGACCTTAACATGTATCTGAAAACCAGCTGATCTGGCAGCAGCTGTCATACCTGTCACACTAACAAATACATCATAAAACACAGAGCAACAGCCAGGAGCATGGAGGAAGGCAGCACCACAGCTATGAGCATTAACACAATGTGATGGAGAAGTCAGTACTGACCCAGACTGAACCTTAAGGACTACAGTCCTGCTTTTATTTACCAATAAACACCATTTAAGCAGCAGCTTTGGAGAATATTCTGCAGCTGCTACTAGTGTGGACTGAATGGATGAAACAAAGTGTTAGGAAATGATGGAATTTAGAGGCTGTCACCTCAACACTAAACCCTGGTTGATAAGGAGTAAAAACTGGAGAAAAGGATGAATCTGATGCATAGTTTAATGTTAAAACTGATAAAATAATTCTCTAGTTCTCTCTGCAACATACTGGGGGGGTCTGATCTATGAACGATTTAAAGTTTGTGACCTGACCTTTGAACTAGTTCATGTAGAAAGTGAACTTTCCTGGCTGTGAAACTCAGGCCTTTTGTGCTCTTCCTAAATATTAATGTCTTTGTTTTTGATCAAAAGCTCTAAAACTTGTAACAGACTGAGATTCGCAGCATGAAAACAGGAAGTCTCTGATCGATTCATGCTTCATTATCATTTCCTCCACAATGGCTCCTTTCAGATTCTCAAAGCAACTCTGTGCATGGGTCTGACCCCGTCCTCCTCCTCCTCCTCCTCTTCCTCCTCCTCCTCCTCCTCCTCCTCCTCCTCCTCCTCCTCCTCCTCAGCATTTACACGTCGGAGTCACGTTACTGACATGATGCTTCTCTGCTGTTCTCCACCTTCATTGTTGTCTGATGCTGTTAAAATACAGAAAGCCACACGGAGAATATGGAGAATGAGCTTCAGTCTGTAGGAATCCAGAGTAGAGAAGAAAAAGCTGCTGCTTCTATACATTTACACTTTAAACTAGTAACAGACGTCACATCGAGTCATTGATTAATCACCAATAATATTAATAATAATATAATTAATAACCAAATATCTTAAATATATAAAAGTCTAAACTATTTTTTAAAACTTAATTCCTTTAAACATGTATTCCTGTTTGTGTAAACCTGCAGCCATAATTTACATAATAATCTGTTAATTTTAGTCATTTTAAACTCATTAGTGTCATTAGAGCTGCAGCTTTAATGATTAGTTGTTTTAAATGATAAATGTCCAGATTCTCTGGTTCAGCTTCTGTTCTCTGATTATTTCCTGTTTCTTTATTCTTCTATAACAGTAAATTAGTATTATTAAATAGTTATTAAATACTACATTTTAGCTTCAATCTGCAGCTTTGACAAACACTGATCAACATTTTACATCATTTAATGAACCAAACTACTAATTAATCATTATCACATCGGTTGATTAATCGAGTAACAACATGTTCATTAGTTTCAGCCGCAGTGTTTTTCCCTCATTACTTTTATAGAGAAGGAGGAATAATTACAGCGAGTGTTTTAACACTTTAAGATCAGCCCCTCGTTAACGAACCAAACTACTAATCGATTAATTGCTGCAATAATCACTATTAATTACAGAAGAGGAGCTGATCCCAGTAAACTAAACTATCCTGAACATAAAGTAAAATGCAGCTTTGTACTGACTCACGCTGCATCAGAGCAGTGTTGGTTACTAGTAGTTCTCAGTAGTACTCGGCAGTACTCGGCAGTACTCGGCAGTACTCGGCAGTACTCGGCAGTACTCGGTATTAGTCAGCAGTACGCAGCAGTACTCAGTAGTTCTGTGTACTGCTGTGTTGCAGGTACTACGTCCAGCCCCAGTTTGTGTATGACTGCGTCAACGCGAAGATGCTTCTGCCCGTGGAGGACTACTTCCTGGGGGTGGCGCTGCCCCCCCACCTGTCGCCCTTCGTGGAGGAGAAGGAGGGAGACTACGTTCCCCCTGAGAAGATGAAGATCCTGGCTCTGCAGCGGGGGGAGAACCCTGGTACCCAACACATCCATCTGGAGGGTTTATACGCTACGCATGTCTTAAATATCATTTATTTACTTGTTTGTTTCATTATAGCAGGAGAGGAGGAGGAGGAGGAAGAGGAGGAAGATGATGATGAGGAGGAGGAGGAGGAGGAGGAAGAAGACGATGAAGATAAAGAAGAAGATGACGAGGAAGAGGCAGAGGAAAAGAATCTGAAGAAGATCGAGGAGCAAAGATCTCAGGGCAAAGTGAGTTTGACTCATTTCATTCGTCATTTTTATCAACTTTTCTCTTCATTAACGTCTGTTTTCTTCTTTTTTCTTTAGTCTCTGGCTGTGAAAGTGACAGCTGGAAAAATGAAGACGGAAAACCCGGAACGTTTGGAACAGGAGGAGAAAGCGGAGGAGAAGCGACTCGCTATCATGATGATGAAGAAAAAGGAGAAATATCTGTACGATAAGATCATGTTTGGAAAGAAGAGGAAAGTCAGAGAGGTGAGTTAGTATCGATTCAGCTACAGATTCATGTCTGTAGGTTCTCCTCCAGGTCGCTGTGCTGTCTGTAGACTGGAGACTCATGTGAAACAGCAGATAAGATTATCAGGGCTGTGAATGTCCAACGCTGTGATGAAGCTGCTGAAACTGTGTTCTGTTCTGTCACAGGCCAACAAGCTGGCAGCCAAGAGAAAAGCCTTCGACGACGCAGAGAAAGCGAAGAAGAAAAAGGCCAGAAAATAACGTGTTGTGGAGACTGAACTTTGTGTTTGACTTCAGATCAACATGGTGAAACCTGCAGGTTAATTTCAGAGCGAGTGAGGAACATGTGGGTCCAACATCTGCATGAGTTCAGTGTGTAATTATTCATGTAAAAGTCACTTTCATTCTCTGCTACTCTACAACACATGATGTGTCTTTAAATCTATTTTGGATCTGAGCTGAAACGCTTTGTTTTTTAAGTAAAAACAGATTGTATTAATCTCGTATTGAACGTGTGATTCTTCACATCACTGAGCAGCTCAGGAAGAGTTGATTCACAACAACAGACCAGTTCAGAGTTAGAAATCTTCATAATCACTGATATTTACAGAGGCCAGTGTCACACTCATCAGTTCAGGGACAAATGAAGTCAATAGGCTGCAACAGAAAATAACACAATTATCTCCTTTTTACATTAAAAATGGGTTATCAATGTTTACACAATTAACCTTTCAATTAAAAAAAGACAGATGGAATGTGAAATTTCAACAAAGTGTTTAAATAAAACATTCATTCATTGATCAATATTCAGTATTTTCAGCAGCAGGTGAAGTTCTTCTGCCTCACAAAGTGTTTACGGATCAATCCTATAAAAACTGAAAGACTCTCACTTCATATTTCTGTATAGAAACAGGTTATTTTGTATTTTCATCCACTGGCCCAGATTCAGGCCCCGGACCACATGTTGGACACCCCTGGGTTAGAGTTCCTGTCACTTTACAATCTTGTCACCAGACTTATTTTTAGCTGCGTTTTCAAAAACACTAAAACATATTTCTTAGCTCTTCAATGAAGGACCCCCCATGTCCCCCCTCCTCCCCCCCCCCCCTGGTCGTTGCCGTGGTAACAGACATCGTTAGAGCTCGTTAAGTCATTAGTTCTGATTTTAACCAAACTTTTAAAAAAGATGCAGATTTTTGGACAGATTGGTGTCAATGACTTGTTGGCTTCTACAGGTTATTTCTATTGGTTGCTGTTAGACACTAGCCCCGCCCACTGGAAAAACAGCGTCTGGACCAAACCACTTTAAGAACAAGGGGGGGGTGGATATATCTACACTTAAGCCCAAAATGATTCATCCCCCTATCAAATACAAAGGATTTCTTGATTTTACACTTAAAATGAGTATTTCTCCTCACAAGTCTTACAAATTCAATAGCTTTATCCATGACAAGACTTTAGTAGCAAATTTCACAAATTTTCGTTGCAATTGTTTACACACAATTAAGCCCAAAATGATTCCTACCTCTATCAAATACAAGGGATTTCTTGATTTTACACTTAAAATGAGTATTTCACCTCAGTTTTTACTTAAATAGACACAAAGAAAGTCTCCAACTATAAAGTATATATATATATAAAGACAGATTTCCCAGCATGCCCTGCAGGAGCTTTCTATATCATAGTCGTTTGTTGATGTGATTTTTTTTAATTTACAAATTCTAACCAAACACAAATCAATTATGGCTTCAGACTTTCTTTGTGTCCTTCTCTTCACGCTGCTTCTCTCGTTCACGCCACAATCACGTTGTCAGTTTCTCTTCCCACGGCCGAGCAGGAATCCCCCCCCCTCCTCCCCCCACATCTGTCCAGCTGTTGACCATGAGGGGTGGGCGTTGATGACGGAGCGGCAGCAGCCCTCTGGTCCCCAGGGGTCAAAGGTCAGGCCAGGCCGGCCGTGACCCCACCCCCTCCAGTGAGCATCAATCCTCCCCATTGAGCCTCACACCACTTCCTGCCCCCCCTACACACACACACACACACACACACACACACACACACACACACACACACACACACACACACACTCACTCACTCACTCACTCACTCTGAATCCACATTCCACGCGTGCTCGCCCAGTCCGGGTCTCGGCCTGGCACTCAGCGAAAGGCGCGTTGCACTCAACAAAAGCGTCAGTGTGGGGGGGCGTCCAGGACCCGATGGGGGGGGGCGTGGAGATGGACCTCCACATGTCAGGCCACATGTTTGTGGTCCTGGCAGCGCTGACGATGGACTCTGACCTGGTGATGATCATCACAAACGGCTGCTGCTGCACAAAGAGCTGCTGTTGGTGTGATGGTCGACTGAAGATCAGACACTGTGTGTTTCACCATCAACAATCACACTGGGAACAAAATAGTTTTCTCCAACAATGAGAAGAATCGTTTTATTCCACTGGCAGATAATTTAACTTTTATCCTTTTTTTAATTGATTTTTACAAAATGTTATTCTTGTTTACTTAAAACCAAATTGACCCAAATCAGGGATTTTTTTTTTCTTCATTTCTCAAATTTTTCAATGAATGCATAAGAGAAATTATTTGGGCAAAAACGACAGGCAATTTTGTTATGAGCAGAAACTGGGTAATCAACATTTCATCTCTCCCCTTCCATTAGTTAAAGGTTAATAGTCTAAGTATTTCTGATATATCACCCTACATAAAAACGAGATAGATTCGTAGATATTATTTACGAACATTGTTTGTTTGCTAGATACCTCAAAAAGTTCTTGGTGGATTTTTGTCATTTTTTCAGTGGATGTTAGGAACGGTTCCATGAACCGATGATGAGCGTTTGGTACCGATCCGGAACAAATCCTGGTTTCTGGATCACTTTGAATATTCCACTGTTCGCTGTCGTTGCAGTAAATGGACCTTCCTGTTTATGCAAATGAACTGTTCATGCGTGAGAAAGTTTATTTGGCCAGAAAATGACAATCGGTTATGCTGGAGATGAACGGTAGACGTCATCTATTTTTTTGTTCTACTACACTTGAACGTGGCCCCTATGGAAATAAATGGAGTTTGACGCCCCTGGTTTAAAACAATACAGACGGATCAGTCTCCATCGAGCAACAATCGCGGCCTTTGTCCTTTTTTCTTTTTCCTGCTCCTCCTATCAGCTTCCAACTCCTCGTCAATGGCCTTCTGTCTGCACACAGACCAGCGCCTGTACGGCCTCCTCCTCCTCCTCCTCCTCCTCCTCGTCCTGACGTCACAGCCGAGGCGACGTGAGCCTCCTCGCTGAGCCTCACCTCAACCAGATCACTGGAAGGATTAGAAAGTTAAGGAGGGAGGAGACCTGGAGGCGTCAGGTGTGTGACAGAGGCAGCGAAAGAAGAGGAGGAGGAGGAGGAGGAGGAGGAGGAGGAGGAGGGGGGATGAGATCTGGAGCAGCGAACATGTGATTATAAAAAAAGAACAGAGAAAGGAGAGCAGAGCGGGAGCATGCTGCGTCCGTGGCAGAATGAGTGTGATGACAACTGAGTGGATTCAGTAAGAAGGTAAGAAGCTTCCTCAAAATAACCACATTTTGTCAAGTTTGTTTTAAATCTATTTTCCTTTTAGCGACTGTGGATGTATTTCACTAAAACATTCAACATCAGTTTAAACAGCAGGAACAAAGTGGAGTTGGTGACATGAGGAGAATCAATATTTGATCAGTTTGCGGCTGCAGGAACTTTTTACACTTAATTTGAGCAAACAATGGAGTCAATGAGCCTCGAAGTTTCCTTTTATTCACCGCGAAGGATCTGAGCTTTGGATGAGAAGTGGAAAAGGAACGAAGCCAAACAATCAGCATGTGGTGAAATCATGAAAACCTGCTGCCAAAAACACACATGCTATCTACTAGTTTTATATTTAGGTGGATTCAGTATTATAAGCTGATGTTTTGGGTCAAATATCGAACAAAATCTTGAATTTTATGGAAAAAAATGGACTTTAAATGACCAGAAACCAACATGAACAATAAATGTACATTTACATACCTGATGAATGATTCTTTACTGGATTTAAATTACATTTACATTAACAACAAAAAGGCTAAATCAGATCAATGTGCATTTTTTCATTAAAACATGCTCTCAACTAGTTTTATATTCTAAGTGGATTAAATATTTTAAATTTATTTTTCTTTTGGGGTTAAACCATTTCACATCTTAAGTTAAAAATTGCACAAAATCAATGGTAAAATGGATGTTTAAATGACCAGAAACCAACATGAACATTATGCACCTGTACATTTATAGACCTGGTGAATGATTCTTAAAACTATTCTACAAAGTTTTTAATAAAAAACTAAAATAGTAAAACATTACAGCAAAATAATGATTTTAAAGAAAACCACGGAACCACAGCTCATGGTGCAGGATGCACAAAAACATTAAACGTGATTTGACCCAAATAACAAGACATGAGGATATTTATTACTTTATTAATCTCACTGAGCTGTGTCCAGCCCAGATATATGGACTAAACTGTTTGATAAAATCTAATGTTGTAGAACACAAGCAGCTCCAAACAGCATCGAATGTCTGTCTGGCAGAAATGAAGCGTCTCACATGGCCTGGTCATAAAAGCCTCTTCAGAGACTCACAAAGAGCAGAACAAACTTCCTGCTGCCTGGACACCAGTTTCCATCCCATAATATGACCTACAGTACGTCTGCAGCAGCTTCCAGTTTTATTATAAACCCCATGTTAAACCTGAATAAAGTATTTTATCTGTTCCTGTTCCAGCATCAATATATATCATCAATATCCACATCATCAATACAATAATAAAATAGTTTAATATAATATCAGTAGTAGCTGCAACTAACCACTATTTAGATATTTATTTAGATTGGAGCTGTTTGTGGGATTATTTAATTGGCTCCTTTATAATCTCCTTTTTAAACATTTACAGAAAATATTCTTCATGTTCTTAATGATCCTCAGTGATTTACAGCATTTTATGGAACAATAATTCATATTTAAACTCTGATCTTATTATTGCAGATAATTTATTTTCTGTGGTTAAATCCAAAAATTCCAAAAATGTCTAATAAATAAAACATTAGAATTTTAAAAGGACAAACTCTACAATGTCCTGTTGAAAAAGGTATAATTCAATAACAATAAAACAGATAAAAACATATAACTTTAACAGAATCTGTTTACACATATTTATACATTCCTATTATTATCACTTATTTAGTCTTGTTAATACTAAATTCTGTTATTAAGCATCTTATAAGGACGTATTTTTCTTTTCTAACATTTTAACTAACATTATTATTATATTACAAGGACATTAATTTAACATTTGTCATATTTGCTTGTTATGATATTTCAAAGTTATTTTTTTCCTTTTTGGGTCAGTTTTGTTCTGCTTTAAATTTTAAATAAAGTATTTGAATCTAACAATTTTAGATTTTTATTTGTATTTATTTCCTCTGTAACAACAACATAAATGGATGTTTTCTAACTGTCGTCACCTCCAGATACCTCCGTGATGTTAAATAATATATAATAATATATGGGGCAGGTTTTTGTTAAATAGGTTGACATGACCAGGTGGTCACATGACCACACCAGGTGGGTCAGGGACAAATCGTGTTTAGCAAAGATGAGAAAGTCTTAAAAAAAACTTTATTGTACAGTGAAATGCTGATTACTACCAGTGTTTTTTTTTTTTTTTTAAATAATTAATATCCTGTAATTTTAATAAAAATCCACTTTCACAATTTAATTTTGAGGTTTTTATTAAATCCAGTTTTAAGAATCATTCATCAGGTCTATAAATGTACATTTAATGTTTATGTTGGTTTCTGGTCATTTAAAAGTAAATTTGTTCCATTTATTTTTATAGAAATTATGATTTTGTGCAATTTTTTGACTTGAAATGCCAAATGGTTTAACCCCAAAAGAATAATAAATTTTAAATATTTAATCCACCTAGAAAATAAAACTAGATGAGAGCATGTTTTAATGAAAAAAACATTTTAGAGAAAAAAAAAGCACATTGATCTGATTTAGCCTTTTTGTAATTGTAATTTAATCTAAATACGGTTAAGAATCATTCATCAGGTCTATAAATGTACATTTAGTGTTCATGTTGGTTCTGGTGATTTAAAAGTTCATTTGTACCATTTTATTTTTGCAAAAATCACAATTTCATGTTATTTCTTTTACACTAAATGTCAGATGTGTAACCAGAAAACAATGATAAATTTTAGATATAAAATCTTCCTGGAATATAAAACTAGATGATATCATGTGTTTTTAAGAGAGTTAAAGTATCCGGTTCCAAGTTTTAATGATTACACCACATGGTTATTTTGTATATTCCCAGATATTGATAAACTGCAGATTAGGTGGTTCTGTAGAACCCGTGTAGAAGCTGTGTAGAACCCGTGTAGGAGCCGTGTAGAACCCGTGTAGGAGCCGTGTAGAACCCGTGTAGAACCCGTGTAGAAGCTGTGTAGAACCCGTGTAGGAGCCGTGTAGAACCCGTGTAGGAGCCGTGTAGAACCCGTGTAGAACCCGTGTAGGAGCCGCGTAGAACCTGTGTAGAAGCTGTGTAGAACCCGTGTAGGAGCCGTGTAGAACCCGTGTAGGAGCCGTGTAGAACCCGTGTAGAACCCGTGTAGGAGCCGTGCTGTGCGGGTCACCATGGGTCCGGCTGCTGCAGACTCAGCACCGTCTCTTCTTACCGTCTGCGAGGGAGAAAGCAATATCACTTTCAGCTCGATGCATTATTCAGCTGAGGAACACGTTGGTCGTTTGGAGTCACTCTATATCATTCTGTGGCCACTTTAATTTCACCTGGACAGCGTGTGTTTAAAATGTGTGAGAAGAGGTTAACTGCAGATACAGAGACCTCGCTGGCTGATTATAAAGCAGAGTCACAAATTATGGAAAATACCAGTTGTGGAGCTGTTATTATAAAATCCCTGCAAGCCGTCTCACCATAATAAACTATGAAATTAACATGTTATCACGGAATCATACATGGAACGGGTTTAAGTCTCTTAAAAATAAAAAAGTTAAAAACACATGATATGAACTAGTTTATATTCTAAGTAGATTCAGTATTTAACATTTATCATATTTTTCAGTTGCACCATTTGACATTTTGTGTCAAAAATCACACAAAATTGTGATTTTGGACTTTTTATTGACAAGAAAATATGTTGTAAATTTATATTTGAGACTCAACACAACAAACGTTTTCACGTTTTTTCTTTTTTTGAAGCAACTTCTTTTTTGATTGAACATAACATTATACTTTAGGCAAAAAAATACTTCAAAATAAAAGAAAACACATTATAGACATAATAGATGAAAGAAAATGTAAAACACAATGTCAGGATAGTTTGATGCTATGTGAGTCAATGTGACTCCATCAGGCTGTTAAATGAGGAATTTTACATATTTGCATATTGTTGACGTATGGAAACTCATCTATTTTAGCATTTTAGAAAATAAAACATCAAATTTGAATTAAATGTAAAAAATGAAACATTTTGCCAGATTCTGAATAAAGGATTGGTCATGTGACCTCATAAATTGTATGTTCTTCAAAATAAAAGCCCCTTTTTACCCCTAACTGTAAAAACATCTTACATGGCATATAGAAACACTATGTATTTCTCTTTTTTATGTAAAGAAATGCAAATTATAAAATAATTTACTTTACATAATAAGATTTACAAAACAGCAGAGAGATGTCTAAGACAGAAAAGTGCGACGTCATCGATATGATTTCTCAGTTTCATTAACAATTCACTGCCTTTAAATCCAAAACATTTACTCTGAACAATATTTAGTTTTTAAACCAATCATATCATCTTTCAATCAGCAGATACTTTTGCTCATTTCAATTGAGTTTGGTCAATAATGGTTCAATAGTTTGACATAGCGTGTTGATGTTGGTCCAGATGATAATATGAGTGTTTCCTGTTTACAGCTGATCCGTGCTGCACCATGGGGGGTAGGCCAGGCAGGCAGTGGAGGTCCATGTGCCGCAGCCTGGTCCTGGGCCTCCTGCTGACCTGCTGCATGATCCTGCTCTACTGCCTCTCCACCCCCCAGGTCCACTTCAGTCTGCCCGAGTAAGACTCACCACACCAGCGTCACGCGTGCACACGGTGCCGCAGCGTGCTGTTCAGCTTTCACTATAAGTTCTGATTTGGTGTGAAAAAACCTTCCAGCCAGAGACGAGTCAGATCAGCCTCAGTTTCAGAGATAAAACAAACATCAAAACTTTGCTTCTTATGTTAAAACTATCATAAAGTAGGTGTGTTACAAAAAAAGAATCCAAATAAATAAATGGATAACAAGTCTAACAAATTCAATAGCTTTATCCATGACAAGACTTTAGCAGCAAATTTCACAAATTTTCGTTGCAATTGTTTACACACAATTAAGCCCCAACATGATTCCTACCTCTATCAAACACAAGGGATTTCTTTATTTTTCCACTTAAAATGAGTATTTCTCCTCAGTTTTTACTTAAATAGACACAAAGAAAGTCTCCAACTATAAAGTGTATATATATAAAGACAGATTTCCCAGCATGCCCTGCAGGAGCTTTCTACATCATAGTCATTTGTTGATGTGATTTTTTTATTTACACATTCTAACCAAACACAAATCAATTATGGCTTCAGACTTTCTTTGTGTCTATTGAAGTAAAAACTGAAGTGAAACACTAATTTGTAAGTGAAAAAATAAAGAAATCCTTGTATTTGACAGGTAGGAATCATTTTGAGCTTTTGGGCTACCTATCTACTAGGTATTAATACAAGGCTGAATATCCTTATATAAATACTTTGGATGCAAAGATATTGAGTGATATGACAGAAAATTATAAATATATTTACAGTTTTATTGGAACACAATGACATTTATTATTGTTACTGTAAAAATGTTTTTTGTGTAAAAGCTGCTGTATAAAATGTACTAAACAAACTTATATACTGTATAATTTATTATCTTTTACTATTAATCCATCCAAAGTATCTCAAAATTAATAATCAATTTCATTTTAAATAATAAAAATAAATTCAAAATTGTAGGTTCTTGTTTTTTTTTTGCTATCAGGTATTTTTATACACTTGATGATCACTATAAATCACTATTTAACATTTTGTCTCAAAAAAGATTTAAATGGACAAGAAACCAACAATAAGATAAAATGGACATTTTCAGCAACCTGGTGAAAGCTTCTTTTAACTGTATTTTATAAAGTTTTTGACTTTCTCCTCTTGCGACCATATTTGACCCTTTGTAGAGTTCCAGTTCCTTACTCCTGCGCCCACCGCCCGGCCCAGCTTCATCCCAGACCGACCACCAACGGCTCCCAGCAGCCCCAGACCTGCTCCCCTAAAGTGGACATCATGTTCATGAAGACCCACAAGACGGCCAGCAGCACCTTCCTCAACATCCTGTTCCGCTTCGGAGAGAAGCACCAGCTCAAATTTGCATTCCCCGACAGCAGGAACGACTTCTTCTACCCTTCGGTTTTCCAGCGCTCCCAGGTTAAGGAATACCGACCTGGAATGTGCTTCAACATCATCTGTAATCACATGCGCTTCAACGCGCCCGAAGTGGCCAAGTTGCTGCCCATGGACACGTCCTACATCACTATTCTGCGAGATCCCGCGGAGCTCTTCGAGTCGTCATTCCACTACTTCGGTCGCCTGGTGCCTTTCACCTGGAAGGTACCTGGAGACGACAAGCTGGCCGAGTTCCTACGCGACCCCCGGTACTACTTCGATCCGGAGGGATTCAACTCTTTCTACCTCAAGAACCTGCTGTTCTTCGACTTTGGCCAGGACAACACCCTGGATCTGGACGACCCGCGGGTGGAGGAGGGCATCCAGTTCATCATCGACCGTTTCCAGCTGGTCATGTTGGTGGAGTACTTCGAGGAGTCGCTCATCCTGCTCAAGAACGACCTCTGCTGGGAAATGGACGACCTGCTGTTCTTCAAGCTCAACGCCCGCAAGGGATCCACCGTGTCCAAGCTCACCCCGGAGCTGAGGGCCAGGGCCCTCGAGTGGAACGCCATCGACTGGCGGCTGTACCGGCATTTCAACCGGACCTTCTGGAAGAAAGTGGACGCGTACGGGCAGAGGCGAATGGCTGAGGACGTGGCGGAGCTGAGGAGGAGGAACGCGGAGATGGCGTCCATCTGCATCGAGGGGGGTCAAGCCGTGGAGGCCGCCAGCATCCAGGAGACGGCCATGCAGCCCTGGCAGCCCATCGGGGAGAAGTCCATAATGGGCTACAACCTGAAGAAGAACCTGGACAAGGCGCATCAGAAGCTGTGCCGTAAGATGTTGACGCCGGAGCTCCAGTACCTAACGGAGCTGGGGGTGAACCTGTGGATCACCAAGCTGTGGGGCCACGTCCGAGACATTATCAACTGGTGACTAAAGCAGCTCAGCGAGAGGGGCCAGTTCCATTCTGAAAAACTGTAAGAGTAGAGAAATGTGAGGGATGGAGGGCCTGACGTAGACCAGGGGAGTCAAACTCAGTTTAGTCCATGGACTCGTTCAGCCCGTTGGGGTCTTTGCACCTAACTCCTGCTGCGCTGGAAATGCAGTTTGCTTTCTTTCATTCGTAGAAATAAAGCTCTTTTCTAGACTTGCAGAGAATCAACCTCACATTCGTAAGGCGTCCTCAAAGGTATGTCCAGATATAAAGGTAAGTCTATATTCTTTAACCCTTTCATGCATGGAGGTCACTACAGTGTACAGCTGTTGAAAAGTAAAATAATTGCATCAAGTGATATCAAATATATAAATATTTTCAAAGTTTTGATTTTATTTTTGGAGGAAATACGGATTAATCATCTGTCCACTTTGTTGTGCATCATACATCATAAGCACAATGTCAGTTACTACCAGTTTCTTTAAAATAATTAATATTCTGTTTTGAGTATAAATCAACTTCTTTATGCTTTTAGAATGTAATTTTAGTTTTTTATTAAAAACCTTTTAAAATACAGTTTTAAAAGTATTTATTGGGTCTAAAAATGTACATTTTATGTTCATGTTGGTTTCTTGTCATTTAAAAATCCATTTGTACCATTTTATGTGTTTTTACACAAAATCTCAAATAGTGCAACTGAAAAAGAATGAAAAATTTAAACCACCTAGAAAATACTAAAACTAGTTGAAATCATGTTTTTAATTTTTTAAAACCTTTTTCAGAGTGTTAAACCATATGGTACCAAGTTTTTATGATTACTTTTTATAACTATAACTACTTTATAGATATAACTACCGTAATATTACAATGATTTTTTTACATGCATGAAGTACACAAGTGGACAAATTATTATATATTTCTATGAATAAATATGGAATTTCTATTCTTCAAATCTTGTTTTACATCCCTAAACGTGTCTAAAACACTAGTAAAAGAGTTTTATCTGAGTTTAATGTAATTCATGCATGAGAGGGTTAAAACTTTGTGGCTCACGTTAGCAAAAAGCTCACGAATAAATTATCAGTGATAATACATGTGTGTGATAATGTGTTTTATTGTTTGTATGCATGTTCTTCATCATTTAAAGATTCTCTGTCCTTAAGTGAAATTGAATCATTCCTTGCTGTAAAATAAGTGAGCAAAGTCGGCTCAGCTTAGCGACCTGATGCTAAGCTAAGCTAACGTTTGCGCTGCAGCAGGAAGTATGTGCAAAGAACCCAGGAAGAATTTTAGGTATAAATACCTACAAACCTACAAACCTTTTTATGTGAAGAAATGCATCATAAATAATTTACTTTGCATGATAGGATTTACAAAACAGGAGGAAAACGTCTTAAGACAAAAAGTCGATTTCAACAATATGATGTGATTTCACGTGTTGCCTTTAAATTAAAAATATTCACTATCTGAACAATATTTAGTTTTTAAACTAAATTCATCATATTTCATCAGCAGATAATTTTGCTTGTTTCAAGGTGTTTTCTTGAGTTTGGTCCATTTATTCTTGTTTTTTGTTCAATAATTTGACTTATTATTTTAATGTTGTCTATTTATCTCATATTTTTTATTTTCTATCTCATATTTTAAAAAATCTGTATTGAAATGAATGAAATCTTGATTAAAATATGACAATATCTTCTTTTTTTACAATTAGTCCAATATTCAGTAGAATTATTTGGAATATATTATTATTTTTGCAGACATTTTTTTTTAATTTAAGTTTGGTTAATTTAGTCTTAAGTCATAGTCTTAAAATAAAATTAAATTGACTTATCTTATGTTGTCTTTTATTATATAAAACTTGAAATAAGCAAATTTACATGCTAATTCCAAATGTAATTTTTATATTTTATCACCCTGAAAGATTCTCACTGGTTTCTGTGAGAAAACAGGAAGTGGTTCTTTTTTTGGGGGACCTGATTGGACCGTTTAGCGGGCCGCTTCTGGCCCTCGGGCTCATGTTTGACCCCTGGGTTAGTATTTTTTCTAATGTTTGAGCTGCAGTTGAAATGTTGGTGGCTGTAATGTGTGACCTCACAATCTCTACTGAAGCGTTTCCTGCATCAGGCTGAGGCCTGGTGTTGTTCTGTGTTTTATCAAACATTCAACAGAATTACCATCACGTTTGAGTTTGTTCTAATGGAGAAGATGAAGTGAACAATGGAGTTTGGGCTGATTTCACACGTCCCTGCCAAACGTTAAGATTAGTCCAAGACTCACATTAAATGTGTAAAATACACATGTGAAAATATTGTGAATGTAAGTATTATACTTTACTGTCATATGGAGGACAAAATCAGCCGTAGTTTAAGAAATAAAGCGATTAAAGCATTAGATTCACATCTTTTCAGGCCTTCCTCACAACCAGGTGTGATCATAATTAAAGATCCCCTCAAACAGAAGGAAGAACTTTGAACTTCTACAAATATTGTTTTGGAAAACTAAGGCTTCAGATAAACCTTTAGGTATATATATATATATAGTGAGGTTAGTATGGTTATTAGGAAAAAGAATTATTATTATGATGGGACAAAACATATTTTGACAGATATGAAAAAATGTGAATTTGTCCTTTAATAGCAGCAGATTAACCCATTAGAACCTGGACCCGTTTGTCCTTAAAATAGAAATTATAGGAGGTAAAACAGACCAGTTCTGAAAGTTCTTCTTCATGTTTGTCACGTTGAGCTTTTATGGTAAATTTCTCTTTCTTTTTCTCAACATATGAATATTAGTTATAACTTTGCTGGTTTTGTTTAACAGCAAATTATCTGAACAACAGAAACTATTTTAACCCTTTACTGCATCAAATATTACTTAGACATGGTAAAAAATGTTTTATATAATGTATATATATTATAATGTTTTAATATGAATATAAATATTTAGTATTGGAAAAAGTTGCAAACATAGTGTAAAAATCCCAGTAAACAACATAATGGAGTCACATTGACTTATATCAAACAATCTGAGTATTTGTTCAGGTTTTCTTATACCATATTTATTTTTATATATCTAATCTTTAGGCCATTTTAACATAAAAACATTATTTTTTAATGCCTTAAGTAATACTTTATGCAATAGAGGGTAAATCGTGTATTTATGTTTGCAGCTTTATCAGTGATTGTGATGGGATTCTATTATAAAATGAGCCAAAACAAATCATAGTCAGCCAAGTTAATCATATGTAATATGATATTTAATAATTCTCCAGGACAATGACCAGTGTTAATATCACAGCCTCATAATCACGGAACCAGAAAATGAATTAAATTAAGCTCATTCTTGTAATGCATTTATCACCCATTTTATTTATTATTTCTTTGCTTTTAACATTTAGTTTCAAGTGTTTTGTGTCTAATGTATATTTAAATGTAGTCATTGGTTTATTTTTGTAATCGGATGATTCTGTCCTCCATACTCTCCCCATGTGTCCCGACAACACACGATAATCTTTGTTTACCCTCAGAATAAAGTGGAAGTGATGTTATTTGACGTGTTTGGCTGATTTATAAAGTTTACTGCTTCTCTCTGTCTCCCACTGTTCGTTTAGTCTTTTTTCCTGTTTCTTCATAATAAGCAGAATGATTCTTCAGTTTATTGTGACTCACAAACATCTTTAAATAAACTGAAACATCTCATATTTTATTATGGAGCATGAAAAGCAGCAGTTTTATTTTTGGAGGTCATTTGCAAAGCAAAAAAATACCCATCAGACGTGATATCTACCAGAATAACAGCCTGAGTACGTTTCTACTGGTGAGGGATGAAGGATTTAGACTGTAATGTTTTATAGGAGTTTATCAAGTTATACTCTATTAATAACTTAATATAAATAAAGTGCTGTGCATATCAATAAATTCAATGAATGTGCAGAAATAAAGGAAGTTCCAGGATCTTCATCATTGAACATGTGTCATCACTTCATTGTAAATTCTCCACATCTCAGGTTTTAAAAGTCAAAACTGGATGTTGATGAGTTACGTTCAATAAAAAACAGGAAAGAAGAAGCTGGGAAAGTGATGAAAAAGCGACAAACATTATTCATCATAAATCACTTTGATTTGTTGTTGAACTTCATGTGAATTGACAGCAGCTTTTCCACCCATGTCTTCCTCACTCGTTTGTTTAAATACCTGTTTTCACAGCGGAAATTTCGAGGTAATTTAACTCTGATGGAGCTCATAACGTGAACAAAGGCCCAGACGAACAAGTGTAAGTGGAGCTGGTGAAGCAGCAAACACAATGGAGTTCATTCAGGGTAAATACAGGTGAGAGTGATGGTGCTGAGCTTCATTCAGGTTAAACAGGCAGGAAGAACACACACAAAACATGTAGGAATAATGAAGTCAAACAGACATGATGTGCAGCTTACCAGTTATTTTAGCTATTCACAATCAGAAAGACATTATCTGTTCCAATGATTCTTATAGAAGTCATTTAAGCCTCAGATTTCATGGAGCTCTGTTATATTCACACTTATGGAGGACTTTAACTTGTGAATGAATATATTTAGCTGTTGTATGTTGCTTTTACTTAGGAAAGTGAAGGATCTGAATATTTCTTCTGCCGCTGCACTTTAAATTCTCAGACTCATACTACTTTTACCCCTTTTCTCTTTTATCTGATATTATTTATGCCTGTATAAAGTTTAATTTTTAAATAATCTTTATTTATCTATTTATTTATCCCCATTTTTATTTTGTATTTTATTCAGTAATATATGTCCTGTCTCATATCTGTTTTTTTCCATTTTTATTTAGTATTTTTGTGTAAATTAATTCATGTATTTCCTCTTCCCTTTAAATTCTTCTAAATGTATTTTCTATTTACTTGTTTAATTCCTCTCTTCTTTTGTTTTTACATTTTTTTTATTTCTATTTATTATTTGTATTAATTATTTTAATTCCTCTCCCCCTTTTTAAATTTTGTATTTATTATTTTGTTAATTAATTTAATTCCTCTCCCCTTTTTTAACTGTATTTGTATTTATTGTTTGTATTAATTATTAATTAGCCCCGCCCATACAGGAAGTAGTTTACTCAGTCGTCGGGGGTGTGACTGAACAGCAGCTTCTCTTCTTCTCTACTTTTTTTCTTTATAGTTTTTTATCTTCAACATCGACCAGGATGTAAAGAACTGACCGAACAGAGCAGATTATCACCCACATATCTTCCTTTTTTGGATTTGTTCGCCGTAACTTCGCTTTCGTTTCGCATCTTAGCTTAGCCAGCGTTAGCAACAACACCGGCTAGTTAGCAAACATTAACTATGCGGCTAGCTAGCCCTTGGCGTCCTAGCTCGCTAGCCCCCTAACGTAAAACAAAACATCCACCGTCGTCATTAAACCGGGGCCGTGTTGCGTGTATGGGTGTGACGTCACATGTGCAGCTGAAGCTCAGAGCATGGCGTTAGCAGATGAGTGGCCTTGAGAAGCAGCAGCTGGATGAGTTAGCAATAATGTCCTGTAAATCGACCAAAGTCGCTCCGAGTGTTGACTTCGACCACAGTTGCTCCGACAGCGTGGAATATCTGACCCTCAACTTCGGCCCGTTCGAGACCGTCCACCGCTGGAGGAGACTCCCCCCATGTGACGAGTTTGTTGGAGCCAGGTGAGGGTGGACAGGTGCAGCTGCACAACCGCTAATCGATTAGTCGGTTGGTTCATAGTCATGTCTGTCCCAGAGCTGCAGATTGAAGCTAAAATGTATTTTTGTGTCCACAACCCAAAGATCATCAGTTTACTGTTATAGAAGAATAAAGAAAGCAGGAAATAATCAGAGAACAGAAGCTGGAACCAGAGAATCTGGACATTTTCTCTTTCTAACCCTTTCCAAAAACAACTTAAATTGTTTATCAAAATAGTTGATTAATGTGATAATTTGCAACTAATCAATTAAATGAATAATTGTTGCAGCTTTAGCCGTTGAGGGATTGTTTATGTCAAATCTAATGTAGAGCTACATCAATTAATCAATTAGTTGCCAAGTATGCATTAATATCCAACTATTTTGATGATCAATTAATTGATTTGAGTCATTTTTTATTCGAAAATGTCCAGATTCTCTGGTTCCAGCTTCTGTTCTCTGATTATTTCCTGGCTTCTTTATTCTTCTATAATAGTAAACTGATGATCTTTGCCTACAAAAAGACATTTTGGGTTCAATCTTCAGCTTTGACAAACACTGATCAACATTTTACATCATTTAATGAACAAAAAATATCAATCAATTAATGATTACGACATTGGTTGATTGATCGAGTAACAGCACATTCATTAGTTTCAGCTTTAGTGTTTTGCCCTCATCTCTTATATTGATGGAGCTACTGGAAAAGGAGGAATAATTAGAGCGAGTGTTGTTTTAACACTTAAAAACGAATGGATCTGCCTTTTAAAATCAGCCCCTACTTCACACCAACGTTTATTTCTGTTTGTTCCAGGCGCAGTAAACACACTGTGGTGGCGTACAGAGACGCCATATACGTGTTTGGAGGAGACAATGGGTGAGCGACACACTGAGGACGTTCTGTTTAATCAAATCTCCAACTTTGTGAAGGTTAAAACCTGTTGTCCCAACAGGAAGAACATGCTGAATGACCTGCTGCGCTTCGACGTGAAGGACTGCTCATGGTGTCGGTGAGACGGCAGAATTATATTCAGGGTTCCTGCAGGCTCTTAAAAAAGTTTTAAAAAGACTTGAGTTTATTTATTTGGAAAAAATGCCTTGAAAAAGTCTTGAATTTTGATTTCTGGGTCTTAAAACTTCACATTCCCATCAAAACTTTTTGTCAACCACTACTATATTGAATAATTAACCTTAATAAAAGGTGGAGGAACTGTCACGATAATAGTGATATTTAGACTAGACAATTCCTGCGGCAATTTTAACACTTCAGGCTGGGCCGTTGGGCGTCGGGACTCTACTGTGGCTTAAAGAAGTTCAACACCACAGGTGGGATGCTGTTGTCTCTCTGATCATTACTGACAAGTTTGGTATGTGTTGGACATTTAAATCCAACGTTATTGAGGAAAAACCAACAGCCAATCAGCTCTCAGTCTGTCATGCTGCAGGAGCTGGGGCCGATACCATGGTTACTCACACACGCAGCTGCAGCTCTCTGATGTAGATGAGATAACGATCTTAATCGACCAAAAAATCTGTGTTGTGTGTGTGGACAAATGTATGTTTCACATGCCCCGAACAACTGCTCATAACTCAAAAACCTTAATTCATAATCACAAAATGAACATTTTTTCTGAGAGGTGAGGGTCTCCTGGCCGTGGTGATATATATATTTCCTTAGATTGATAAATGTGGACACAGGAGCAGGTTAGAAATCCAACAATTTTAGAAAATGCAGGATGAGTCAGCGAAAGTTTATAATGGGAGAGATAGGAGTGTGAAGCTGCGCTTGGAGGATCATAGCTCGAAAACATTTCAGGAAAGCATATCCACATTTTAGCAAACGGGAGAGTCCTGCTGACATTTTGATGTAAAAAATCATGAATGTGCGGTGAAAACTGTGGCCATGGTGGCAAGTTCGACATTTTTTTTCAGAGTAATTTTTGGTGCTTCTCTACTCTTAACGATGACATCACCACTCTAATCTAGAAGCATCTAAAAGCATTGCGCGAAAATCTGCTAGTGAACTTTGTGCACTGGCACATAGCTGGCCTGGCTACACCAGCCTGAACTAATATTTTACTGCAGGGACTAAAACTGAGGTGTTTGTTGGATATTTTCTGGACGTTTGGTTTTATCTAGTTTTTAATCAGTGTCCATGTAAATACATAGTGTAGAATACAGCAGCATCATACTGTGATAAACTAGAATATTACTGTCTACTCTACATTTACCCAGAAAACAGCGTCTCCACATCAACAATCTACGTCGTTCTCTGTGTTAGAGACCGTCTGCAAATTACAGGACTCAGTAGGAATTGATTGAGATGCGTTTATCTGAAAATATTCACTAAAAACAAATGTTATTTATATTCACAATACCCTAACTAGAACAGGTGAGGTTTAACCGGTGAGGAAAAAAATATAAAAATTAGCGAAAATATTCATTAAAACTGTGGGATCTCGAGTGTATTTATTGTATTATCAGTAATATTTCAGTGTTTATTTTTCATGATTGCTTGAGGAAAAGAATAAATTAACAAATTAAAGTTTTCCATGAAAACAGGTGTTTATGTTTTATATAAATGGTTGTAGAGCGATAGAATTAAACTTGAAGAAGCCTGTAGGAATCCTGATATACATATACATAGATAAATACAAGTTCAAGCTTCTCTATGTGACTGAACCCGTGTATTTCCTGGACTCCAGAGCCTTCACCACTGGAACTCCTCCTGCTCCCAGATATCACCACTCAGCTGTTGTTTATGGCAGCAGCATGTTTGTGTTTGGTAAACACGCGTGTTCTTCCTCCTCATCAAACATCCCGTTATTCACTAATCTAAGTTTGTGGTATTATAATTGTAATGGTGTTGTGTTTGTTCAGGGGGCTACACCGGAGACATCTACTCTAACTCCAACTTGAAGAACAAAAATGACCTGTTTGAGTACAAGTTTGCAACAGGACAGTGGACAGAATGGAAAGTGGAGGGCAGGTAATGTATTATAAACATGTCCTGTTTGATTTGAATAAGTTTTAATGTTAAGTGATTTTAGCTGCTATAAGGGACATGCTACCAAATAAAATCCTGTACATTTTAATTTGTCTTCTTCTTCTTAACAATCAATCAATCAATAACAGTTTAGAGTTGTTTTTAACTAAGCCGCATATTAGTAAGAATAAACATATTTGTCTCTTTGATCTGATTTTTATTTATCTTAAAATGAACTTAAAATAAACCTAAAATGATATGTGTATATAGAAAAAAAATAAAATAACCAAAACCCAAAGTGATAGTGACATTTTTTTTAGAAATTAGTTTTTGAACATTTCAAGATTGTGTTTTGTATTTATAATAGTTTAAGCATTGTAGTTTGAATTATATATTAAAAAATATATAATTACAAAACCCAAAGTGATAATATATATATATATATATATCACTATACATTTAAAATGAAAGACATAAAAATAATTAAATATCAATTACATAAAGAATAATAGACTTTTTTTAGTGGAAGTAGTAGTTTATCGTTTATTAAAGGTCTGATACTTGACACATCTATGTGGTTGTTATTGGCCATAAACCCATATGAGAGAAGTGGCAGCGTATCTGGTGTTGTGTAAATCAGTAAGGAAGCAGCTGATTGGCTGTCTGTGTGTAGTCTTCCAGTGGCTCGATCCGCTCACGGAGCCACGGTCTACAGCGACAAACTCTGGATATTTGCCGGCTATGACGGGAACGCCAGGTGTGTGTTTTAATTTATCCTGTTAATGCGCATACACTTGTAGTTTTTCTGTGTGATCCTGACGTATTTTCTCTACAGGCTGAACGACATGTGGACCATCAGTCTGCAGGACCGAGAACACGCGTGTTGGGAGGAGGTCAGTATCAGCTCCACCTTATACAACATTACTTATTCTGGGGGAATGGACTGAACACTAGGCCTGTTTGTGGATATGAAGAATATAATAAAAACACAGTTATAACCATAAAATATCAAATAAAAACAAATGGGCAGCATTAAGCACATTTTAAAGCAATGCCCCTGAGCTTCTATTCATAGTCATAGAATCTGAATGTAATATTATATAATCATAGGATTGTATATCCTATGAACTATTGTATATCAAGAAATTGATGTGTAATGTTTAGTTGATTAATCAATGATTAGCTTTGGGAAACACTGATCAGCATTTTATATTTAATAAACCAAATAATGAATCATTTCTATAATTGAATAAAAACAGTTGTTAATTGCAGCCCTATAAATGTCAAAAATATGAGGTGTCACTAAAAACGTAGTGGTAGACAGTTTACGTCTCTTAAAAAGAAAATAAAATATGATAAGAAAAAAATCACATGTTATCAACTAGTTTTATATTTAATAATTATTATAATCAAATGTTCAATCATCATTCTTTTACAGTTATACAACCAAACAGTTTAGCTCCCACTGTGTGTGTGTGTGTGTGTGTGTGTGTGTGTGTGTGTGTGTGTGTGTGTGTATATATCTATGTGTGTATATATCTATGTGTATATATCTATGTGTGTGTATATCTATGTGTGTGTATATCTATGTGTGTGTATATATCTGTGTGTATACATCTGTGTGTGTATATCTGTGTGTGTATATATCTATGTGTGTATATATCTATGTGTGTATATATCTATGTGTGTGTATATCTATGTGTGTGTATATATCTGTGTGTATATATCTGTGTGTGTATATCTGTGTGTGTATATATCTATGTGTGTATATATCTATGTGTGTATATATCTATGTGTGTATATATCTATGTGTGTGTATATCTATGTGTGTGTATATCTATGTGTGTGTATATATCTGTGTGTGTATATCTGTGTGTGTATATCTGTGTGTGTATATATCTATGTGTGTATATATCTATGTGTGTATATATCTATGTGTATATATCTATGTGTGTATATCTATGTGTGTATATTAACCCTCCCCTATAGTTCGGTGTCTTATGTGTGTGTTAAATACAGTAATGACACAGAACTCAGACGGTTCCTTATGGTCGTGACATTACTGTAGCTCAGTCCTGATGTGTTCAGATTGAAAATAAATATATAAATTCCTCAGCGTGTTTCATGAACCCTAACAACAAACCAGTTTAACAACATGTTCCTACGTCTGTGTCCATCAGATCGATCAGAGCGGGGAGATCCCTCCGTCCTGCTGCAACTTCCCCGTCGCCGTCTGCAGAGACAAAATGTTTGTGTTTTCTGGTCAGAGCGGAGCCAAGATCACCAACAACCTGTTCCAGTTCCAGTTCAAGGGACACATGTGAGTCATGCTATAAAACTATATATGTTTTTAAATGGTGAAGACGAGATGGAATCGACACCCTTAACCACTGTGATTAAACATGTCTGTGTTTGTGGGTCTTTTTGAGTTTTTATAACTGTTCACATTTAGTTTATCTGACTCATTGTCGATGAATCACAAGATTTTTGTTGGTGACATGGTTTTAAAAATGGACTAAACCCACCTTTCTTTGACCAAAACTAGAATAAAATACTCTGGATTTTATGTGATTAAAACTAGAATAAATTCTTTGGATTCTCTGCGACTAAAAGCAGACAAAAAAAATAAAACTAAAAGATTTTAGGTGACTGAATTTCTAGTTTTATTCAAAGTTTCAGTTGAGTTTGCTTTTTAGTCAAAGAAAAATCCAGAGTATTTTATTCTCGTCTGAGTCCGATTTTTGTCTCCCTGTTCCTCCATCTTTCTCAGGTGGACGCGTATCCCCACTGAGCATCTCCTCCGCGGCTCCCCGCCGCCGCCCCAGCGGCGTTACGGCCACACCATGGTGGCGTTCGACCGCCACCTGTACGTGTTCGGAGGCGCCGCCGACAACACGCTGCCCAACGAGCTGCACTGCTACGACGTGGACTCCCAGTACTGGGAGGTGGTCCAGCCCAGTCTGGACAGCGAGGTACCGGCCATCACAGGGCATGCTGGGAAATTTAATCTGAGATGGGCGGGATCAGTCAACTTAAAAATAAGTAAATATAAATGTAAAGAAAATAAAATTCATGGAGAAATACATTATACATTTTTACACTATTAATTAACCTTTAATTGACAAAACAGGAAAGATGTCATGAGGGGAAAATGCAATTACAAAAAGAAATTTGTAGTTTTAGAAGTTTTAAGTAATTTTTTGTCAATTTAAACTGGTTTTCTTAAAATAATGTTTGTCTTTTTATCTCATAAGTATATCTCATATTTTGGAGAGAAAAAAATGAAATAAAAATCTTTGAAATAGGGTAATTCCAACAATTCAGGTCAGAGTTATTCCATGACAAAATATCTCAACAAGTAAAAATATCTTCTTTTTGTTCTAATTACTTCAATGTTAAGTAGAATTAACTTGAGATTTCGTATTCCAATGGCAGATATTTTAGATTATTTCAATATATTTTTTCTTGAGTTCAAGATCAGTTTAGTCTTTTCTTAAAATAAGAATAATCATTTCTATAAACTTTAAAAAATACGCCTTTTTTATTTGTTTTGTTATTTTATATTTTAGAATTTTTGTCTGAAAAGTCTGACTTTCTATCTCATATTTTGGTGAAAAAACTTAAAATAAAAAAAAATTCTGCCAAAAAAGTCCAATTTCAAGAATTCAGGTCTGAGTTATTAGTTTTTTTATGATGAATTAAATGTTGACAAGTGAAAATATATTTGGTACGTTTGAGTAGATTTTTTTTAATATTGTATTCCAATGGCAGAATAAAATGTTTCATCTCAATACTCTTTATCTTAATGTTGTATTTTTATCTCATAATTCTCACTTTTTTCTTATATTTTGCAAAGTAATTTGCCAAATCCAGATAATTCTACTCATTGTTGTACCAATTGTATTAAATACAAGATATTTTCTCCTGGTGATGCTAATTCATTTTTTGTAGTGAAGTTATTGTAGTTGGTATGTAGTAGTAGGAGTCTATTTACTCCTGCTTTAAAACCGTTATACATCAGAACTATAAATATTTTATCTCTTGATCTTAAGTTTCTGTGAAGAAACAGGAACATTTTTTATCGTCTTGTTTTGTACCTTTTTAGTGGGCCAGTTCTGGCCCTCGGACCTCATGTTGGATACCCCTGTTCTAATTGTTAAATAGATGTTAGTTCAGTGTTAAATGACCATTTAGTGCTATCATGTATTATGTATTTAATGTTTAAATTCACAAAGCAATGATGTAATTGGTAATATTTTCAGCACCTACAAAGGAATTTCTGCACGTTTTAGTTAAAACTTACATATTTAATTGATGTAAATCTGGATCCTAACAGCATCTCTACACCTTTTTAAACGCTCCATCCTCCAGATGCCCAGTGGCAGACTGTTCCACGCTGCCGCTGTGATCCAGGACGCCATGTACATCTTTGGAGGAACGGTGGACAACAACGTCCGGAGCGGAGAGATGTACAGGTTCCAGGTGGGAGCTTGCTGCAAATACACAATATTCTCAAGGTTAAACAGGTTGTCTGACATTGTGAGCTAATGGAAAACCTGTTTTTTTCTTTCTTTCTTCATTTGCAGTTCTCGTGTTATCCAAAGTGCACGCTCCACGAGGACTACGGCAAACTGTTTGAGAACCGTCAGTTCTGTGATGTGGAGTTTATCCTTGGAGAGGTTGGTGTTCAGCCTGATCCTGGATCAGAGATAATAGTATAAGGTTAGGGTTATGTAGAGGGAAGTGTGAGACTGGATCAGTGGATCACAGAGCAGAGACTGGATCAGTGGATCACAGAGCAAAGACTGGATCAGTGGATCACAGAGCACAGACTGGATCAGTGGATCACAGAGCAGAGACTGGATCAGTGGATCACAGAGCAAAGACTGGATCAGTGGATCACAGAGCAGAGACTGGATCAGTGGACCACAGAGAATAGACTGGATCAGTGGATCACAGAGCAGAGACTGGATCAGTGGATCACAGAGCAGAGACTGGATCAGTGGATCACAGAGCAAAGACTGGATCAGTGGACCACAGAGAATAGACTGGATCAGTGGATCACAGAGCAGAGACTGGATCAGTGGATCACAGAGCAGAGACTGGATCAGTGGATCACAGAGCACAGACTGGATCAGTGGATCACAGAGCAGAGACTGGATCAGTGGATCACAGAGCAAAGACTGGATCAGTGGATCACAGAGCAAAGACTGGATCAGTGGATCACAGAGCAAAGAACGAGTGGGAGAAGCGTTCCTATGGTCACCATTCACTAAAATCAGTAAAGCAGCAGAAGAAATAAAAGTTGAACATTTCCGTCTTGGTGCTTTTGTTTCGGTGCCATTTCTCCATCCAGACCAGGACTACGGTAGCACAGCAACTTCCAGCGGATTATAACGCATCATTTAGAGGAAAGTGACTCTGATGGTGAAGAAAGTGAAGCTGGCATGTTTGATGGAGATTTAGCTGCTGTTGGAATCAGAAACAGAGGATGAGGACTTTGATGGTTTGATTGATGACATCACCCCGCTCTAGAGCACAACCAAACTCAGTTTAGCTCAGTTTTGCTCGCTCTAACTATAGGGTGCGGGTTGTATATAAACTCTCCCCTATAGTTAGGTTCCTTACGTGTGTGTTAAATACAGTAATGACACACAGAACTCAGACTGAGTCTTTTACTACAGAGCCTTATGGTTGTGAAAATACGGTAAAGTTTTTATTCTGTCTGTGCTGATCACAGAGGGAGGAGAGAGTCTTGGGGCATATCGCCATAGTAACAGCGAGATGCCAGTGGCTGAGGAAGAAGATCCTGCAGGCTCGGGACAGACAGAGACAGGTCAGTGACGACATGAAACTCTTCATCTGCATCAGATCAATACTGTCAGATGTAGGATGTGGATCACATGATCAAAACCACATGACCCTTTTTTTAAGGCTACACAGCAGTTTAGTCTCAAACCCTTGATTCTTTTCTTATGCATGTGTGAAGATAATGTTCTAAAGATAATCGCTTATGTAGTATTATCCAATAGGAGACTCCATAAACAGTACTTAAATCCAGGTGATGACTTATTTTTGGGCCAGACACTGTGTAAGTGTTTTTTGATCCATCTAGTGGTGAAATTGTAATATCTCTATGATTAGATATAGCTGGTTAAAATCATTAGATATAAAAGGACATTGTGTGTGTGTGTGTGTGTGTGTGTGTGTGTGTGTGTGTGTGTGTGTGTGTGTGTTTTTATTCTAATCAATTAATAAAATAGTAATTTTATTCTGATTAAATATAAATGGTCAAAATCATTAAACGTTGCTGTCACTGCTGTAGACGCCGCTGCTACAAACAAGCTTTGCAGGAATCCTCACCTTCCACTGTCTCCGTGCAGAAAAGCAAACAGGAGAGCGGCGAGGACAGCGAGGAGGGGGCGGGGCCTAGGGACCTCCCCGGGGGCAGCAGGCCGTCGGGCAGCCAGCCGATGCTGGAGGTCTCCATCAGGGAGGCCGAGGCCCAGCCCTTCGAGGTGCTGATGCAGTTCCTGTACACGGACAAGATCCAGTACCCACGCAGAGGTTTGTATGAGGAGCTGCTGAACCAACATTATCCATATTAACATCTTTAGAATAGTTGTAGTTATGTTTGGAATGGTTGCATCTTTTATGATATCTGTAATTGTGAGTAGTGGAAATATCAGATATCTGAAAAGGGAAATGCAGATTAATTGTAGTGAATTAAAATTATTCTGAACTGGACTAGTCAGAATCTGCAACACATTTCCACACTTTAAACTTTAAAATGTTAAGGCAGCCTGCCATATGTTTTACAGTTTTTTAGATGCAGTTACCATCCAGAACAAGACATAATTCATTATTTTTTCCTACACAGGTCACGTCCAGGATGTTCTCCTGATCATGGACGTGTACAAACTGGCTCTGAGCTTCAAGCTGTCCCGCCTGGAGCAGCTGTGCGTCCAGTACATCGAGGCGTCCGTGGACCTGCAGAACGTCCTCAGCGTTTGTGAAAACGCCAACAAGCTGCAGCTGGATCAGCTGAAGGTGAGTCCAACGTCTGTCAATTAAAAGGAAAACTCCTGAAAAATTCCTTTTTTTTCTTTACTGACCTCTAGTGGTTAAAATCTTTACTACAATAATATTAAAAAAAAAAAACTTCCAACAAAATCAGTTTATCCCATCTAAACCCAGATTTGATTCAGTTTTCATTTGTTTAGTTATATCACTTGTGTCCTTTACAATCAGGTTATGTCTATTTTTTCTATTTTATTTTTCTGCCCTAAAGAAAATCGCATTTTAACGACAGGCAAATATCTAATTGTCGCTTAGACAAATAGGCCCAAACAAAAAAAAAGATTTATACCAAGTATAAAATAATATTCTGGGAATTATTCTATAGACTGAATGATTAAATGAATGTGTTATGGTAATAATAAGCTAAATAAAATTACCGTTGTCTTCATTATGTTGGGAGGAAGGAGAAGAAGTCAATGAGGTCATGTGACAGGAAAAACTTAGTGGTATTAGATGTAGAGTAGAGATGCAAAGGAAACAGAAACAATCCTGTAATTGACAATATGGAGTAACCCTCAAAACTTGGTATCTAGTATGATATAGTGATTTTTGTAAAAATAAATGGTACAAATGGACTTTAAATCACAATAAACCAACATGAACACAAAATGCACATTTATAGAGACCTGATGAATGATTCTTAAAACTGTATTTTACAAAGTTTTTGACTTTCTCCTCTTGTTGAACATGATTCACCACTGACTCATTCTCCAGGAACACTGCCTTAACTTCGTGGTGAAGGAGTCCCACTTCAACCAGGTGATCATGACCAAGGAGTTCGAGCGTCTGTCCACGCCGCTGATCGTGGAGATCGTGCGGCGGAAGCAGCAGCCCCCCCTCCGGCTGTACCCCGACCAGCCGGTGGACATCGGCACGTCCCTGGTCCAGGACATGAAGGCCTACCTGGAGGGGGGCGGCCTGGAGTTCTGCGACATCGTTCTGCTGCTGGACGGACACCCCCGACCTGCTCATCAGGCCATCCTGGCAGCACGGTCCAGGTAGACGGCTTTAATCTGCTAGGAAACACTGTTTAACATGTCATCACAGCTCATGGCTCTCTGTACACTTGGCTTAATGGGAGATGAGCTTAACTATATCTTTCTATATCGCTATATATATCTCTATATATATGTGTGTGTGTGTGTGTGTGTGTGTGTGTGTGTGTGTGTGTGTGTGTGTGTGTGTGTGTGTGTGTGTGTGTGTGTGTGTGTGTGTGTGTGTGTGTGTGTGTGTGTGTGTGTGTGTGTGTGTGTGTGTGTGTGTGTGTGTGTGTGTGTGTGTGTGTGTGTGGAGCTAAGTACAGATTATCAATAATATCAATGAGGCCGTCAGTTTGAAAGTCAGATGTGTGATCTGCAAAATCATAGTAATACTTCTATATAAAATAAGAAAAAGAAAATGTATATAAAACTATAACTGCACAGAAAAAAATTAATTCAATTTTATGTGTATAGCCCAGAATCCCAAATCACAGATTTGCCCCAATGGGGTCTACAGTTTGTACAAAAGCAGCACAACATCCCCTGTCCTATATATCATTTATAAAAGAATTTTATTTGGATGTAAATTATTGCATCCTGAGGACTTTTCTCATTTCATTCTCATTTTATTCTCCCAGCTACTTTGAGGCCATGTTCCGCTCCTTCATGCCTGAGGACGGCCAGGTGAACATCTCCATCGGCGAGATGGTTCCCAGCAAACAGGCGTTTGAGTCCATGCTGCGCTACATCTACTACGGCGACGTCAACATGCCTCCGGAGGATTCCCTGTATCCCCAAACTCAGACCACGTTTTGTTATTTCTGTATATTGTCAAAATCGTTAGAGATAGAGGTCTGAATCATTAGATAAAACTGTCAAAGTTCTGCCAGGTTGAAATTTAGGTTAAAATCACTTCACTGTGATCCATTAAACCCTGCAGTAGGCCCCCTAGTGGCTGTTATTGGAACTACATCATTATGTTCTACAATCAAGATACAACACAGGGAATAAAATATAGCTTTTAATAGTTTTATAAGCATTTATTCAGCATAATATTTTTCTATTATGTTTGCATGCACATGATTAAATAGGGAAATATATCAAATTTACCTTTAAATGGAAGTTCGGGGTTAGTGATAATACATTTAGTTATGCTGCTCTCTGCAAGTTGATTTAAAAATGTCAGACTTTATCCCTCTTAATAGCTTTGTTAAAATTCTTAAAATTGTTTTCGTTTCCTTGACCCCAGATGGTCAGATACCTCTTTGCTGCTCCGTATTATTACGGTTTTTCCAACAACCGCCTGCAGGCGTACTGCAAGCAGAACCTGGAGATGAATGTGACGGTGGAGAACGTCCTGCAGGTATTTGTGTTTGCAGAGAGCACAGTGACCCAGTTTAACAACGCTGCCTCCAGAAGAAGAATTCCCTCATGCAGTGATCGCCCTCTCGTGTGTTTTTTGTGTCCCTTCCAGATCCTGGAGGCGGCTGATAAGACGCAGGCTCTGGACATGAAGAAGCACTGCCTGCACATCATCGTCCACCAGTTCATTAAGGTGGGTGGGCTTGTGTCCGGAGCCCTGGGGGTTTGCTGCCCACTCGCTGCAGCTGAGCTAACCCTGTAGCCTCCCCCAGCTTCATGGGGGGGCGGCAGCTTTTCATCCTCTCCATAGAGGGGAGCCTGTTTACAGCTGTATAAGCACCTGGGTCACGGTGCCACGTTGATGATGGTTTGTTGTTCAGAGTCGGCTCTGTTAACGTTAACGATCCCGTTGAGCTTCTTTCTGTTGGGTTGTTTTTTTTGGTGCATGAGCAAACTAAATGCTGCTTACTCCTCGTTTTACTGTGTCTGAAGGGTGTAACGATTCATCTACGACATTGACGCATTGACTTGTATTCTCGCGATCCGACTCGTATTGTATGTTTCTCTCATTTCTCTCCGATGTTTGTTGGATCAAACTCAACTTTCACATTGAGTTTGTTCATAGTACGATGAGGGGGGGGATCCTTTAAGTGGAATTTTAAAACCTATTTAGGGAGTTAAATTATCTGGTACCAAATTTTTATGATTACACCACATGACAGTTTTGGCATTCTCCTTTATACCCGACTCCCTCTCTCGAAACAACAGGAATCCATGAAACTCGATTTGCACTGTGAAGTTTTCAGTTTTTTCAGCAAAATTGCACCTCCACTCCATTAGGGGGCAGCAGAGTGTTCACAGGGAGCATACAGCACAGAGTATGAGTATGAAGTGTAGACACCAAGTGACACCATGAAAACATATTTAACAGGGATGAGAAGACAGGCGGAGAGAGACGGAGATAAAGAGACAAACCAAAGTCTCCCAAAGCTAAGACGAGGAAATATGACGAAGCGTCTGTAGCGCTTGGTTCACTGTGAAAGACCGGTGTGTTACTGAGTCTGAAATGTTGGAGACAAAGACATTAAAGACATTACACCACAATCACTGATAAGACCATTTATGTAGTTTTATTTTTCAGTATCATATGGTTTGACATGGTCAGTCAGAAAATGTTTAATTAAGGATTTAATTTTATTTTTAATTTCAGATTCACTTTAAATCTTTCCTGTTAGTTAATAAAGCTATTCTTTGTTGTAAGTTGGTTCATATTCTTTTTTTATTCTCGTATACATTAATAAGAACACAGTGTTATGCAGAGATACTTACAATTTATAGACAAACGATTCTCTTTATAGTCGCGTGGGGGGCGAGATGTTTTCTTCTTCCATGGGGGGGGGGGACAGAAAATAATTGAGTAGCACTGATCTAAACGAACCTCGACTCATCGTTGAATGAATCGTTCACACCTCCTAAGTCTGTTTGACTCATTGTCTTTATTTCTGGCTCATTTTTCCCGTTTTTCTTTCTTTTGCTTCCTTTTTTTGTTTTTTTGTTTTTGCTCTCCTCCCCTCCCAAAGGTTTCCAAGCTCCCCAACCTGCGGTCTCTCAGCCAGCTGCTGCTGTTGGACATCATTGAGTCTCTGGCCACGCACATTTCAGACAAACAATGCGCCGAGATGTGCTCCGACTTTTAGAACGACGCAGCGGAGCCCCGCCTCCTCACACCGGAGCCGTACGTCTTTGCTCCGCCCACTCGCAGCCGTTAGCCCCGCCCCCACAGCTTCTTCTTTACGTTGGTCCGTGCATGTCCCGAATCCCATCGACTCCTTTTTTTTTTTAAGTATTTTTTTTTAAATACCACAAGGTGCTTTTGTTTCTCACCCAGCGAGGAAATCAGTGAAGAAACCAGATTCTAGCTCAGTTAGGATTGTTCAATATGTTTATTTGGACCTATATATTTATTTTGTATATGCATAACAAGACTATAACTCTGCTCAGTATTGATGCTGCATTTATTTTTTTAGACCTGCAGTGTACTGTAATGATTCATATTGGTGACACTATAGAAACGTCAGCTGTCTAGTATTAACTCGTCTCGTCAGCTCACATTAAGACGTCTGCAGTAAGTGTGATTTAATCAAGTGATTCCAGTAAAATTATCGATCCAAAACTGTATTCATTTACTCTTATTCTCAGCTCTGACACAGTCAACAAGCCCGGATTAAATTAAATAAAATCAACATACGAACACTTATAATATATATGTTATGTCCGTCTTAAATGTGCGTCTTCTGTTTAAAGTTATTGTCATAAACGCGTCGTACCATAAATAAGTCATACATGTACAGTATATTTAGTGATGTCTTTATGCTGTTAATAAATGTCTACCCACATGTATTTAAAGCCTTAATAAATCTTCTCATATAAAGCGAGACGTGTTGAGTCTTTTGTCCATAATTGATCTGCTCCTCACTTTTATCTGTTTGGATTATTTATTTTACATATAAATTAGACACTGAATTTATTGTGTAACTTTAAAAATGCACCTTCCGTACAACAAGTTAATTTAACTCAAAAGTATTTAGAAAAAGGTCTGTTTAAGTTCCATGTACAATCATTAAATAAATCCAGAGTAAGACAAATTAATATAGAGTTATTGTATGTAATTCCTTATTTCTGTGTTTTGGTCTTTGTGTTAAATCTTTTTTCAGTTCATGCACATGAAAAATTGCAGAAAAGCTTAAATACAGTATGTATTCTATATATGAAAAAACTGAATTTACAGATTCTGGCGGAAGCTCCATAATTACACATTTGTTGGACATTTATATATTACATATGTAGTGTAATCCAACAAACTTGGTACCAGATAGATAACTAGTTTAACTAAAAAAAGGTTTCAAAAAATTAAAAACACATGAAATCAACTAGTTTTATATTCTAGGTGGATTTAATATATAGAATTTATTCTTTTTTTTTTTTTTTTTTTTTTTACTTTTTTTGGACATTTTGTGTCAGGAAATCACATAAAATTAAAAAAAAACTGTTTAAATAACAAGAAACCAACATGAACACAAAATGTACATTTTCAGAGACCTAATGAATGCTTCTTAAAACTTGATTTTAAAAATATTTCTGACTTTCTCATCCTGACAAACATGATTTATCACTGACCTATATGTTATTATATTAAATGAAGAGGTGTTTTAATTCTTATCCGGGCTCTTGTCATAAACTAAAGTCCTTGTAACCCATAATATATATTTAAAAAAAATCTCAAGGTGGATCTTTGACCTTTCGTTATATTACCCACATCCTTTCGGTGGTTTCAGTTTCCACAGATCTCAGCTTGATAAACCCAGACAATGCTCCTTGGTTCATGGAGTTGAATTCCTTCAGCTTCTGTGGAGTTTTAACTAAAAATGCTCCTATTAACCTTCAGATGTGGAAGAGTTGGCTCGATTTTAACTAAAGAAAATGTATGAAATGTCTCACTGTCACTGTCAGTCTGGTCCTCTCATTGTTTGTTCATGGTACGATGAGGGGGGATCCTTTAAGTGGAATATTTTGGATGGATATTTCTATCCTTTTTGGTGAAACTTTTCAGATGGAGAGTCACAACATGATTATTGACAGCTATCATTAAAACTTATAATCCTGTAGGTGTTCTGTGGTGGTGTAGGTGGTAGTGTTCTTGCCTCATAAGCAGCAGACCCATGTTTTGAGTCCTAGCTGAAGCTTTGTGTTTCACAAAATTAGAAAGTCAAAACTAAATATATTCCTATTAACCTTCAGATGTGGAAGAATCGGGTAAATTTTAACTAAAGAAAAAGTAGGAAATGTCTCGCTATCGCTCAATAAAAAGATTGCAAGCTTTATTTTCTCCATTCAATGAGTTGGTCTTTCATTATTAAAAAGTAGCTTACCTATAAGAGCTGTGGAGTTTTCTGTAGCCTCAGATCCTCCCAGTGGAACCGGGCTTTGGGCCGGCCTGTTGTCAGTCGTGCTGCAGTGAACACAAAGTTCCTTTCATGGTCCGGACACCGGAGACGTTCCTCATCAGTGACAGCCCAGCGTTTCATCTGGAATCACATAAAGCTTTAAAAGATGGGCTCATGTTCACAGGATGTTCTATCTATGCAACCATCAGGTTTAATGTTCACTTTTCCTGCTGTAAATGATGATAAATCTGGAAAATCTCTACAACCACAAAGGTTATTGGACTTAAACCTGGAATCAGAATAAATCTACAACATGTGAGGAGACTACAGAAGAGTCACAATCTATTTATGTTAATGATATACATAAAATAATTAAAATATTGAAAAAATCTAAAATTGTGTGTAATAATACTTTACAAACTAGTAAAAATACGAATCAGGAGAAAAGAAACCTTATATAAGTTAAATAAGTTTAATTATCTGCGATTAATAAAATAAGTCCAAAGATGAATTATTATCCATAAAATGCTATAAATCACTGAGGATCTTCCAGAACATGAAGAATATTTTCTGTAAGATGTTTAACAAGAAGATTATAAATATTTAAATAATAAATTTATATGTGGATGTTTACTGGTTCGGCCCATTTGAGATTAAGTATTTTAATTAAGTAATTTATGTTGTCAAATCCTGCAAATATAAGGCAAATGGAATTTAGACATTTAATTTACCATTTCAGTCCTTAGCGCTTAGCGGCTAACTGATGCTAGCAGTACTGTAGCGGTTAGCGGCTAACTGATGCTAGCAGTACTGTAGCGGTTAGCGGCTAACTGATGCTAGCAGTACTTTAGCGGTTAGCGGATAACATTAGCTTGTCTGGCATAGCCCCCGTCTTTTTTGGAGTTTTCCTGCTATATGATAACAAATCATTTAAATTTAAACCTGAAATAAAAATAAATAAACATTTGAGGTGACTACAGAAGAGTCAGGCTCGATTTATTAGTTAGGGTTAGTTATTATTTTATAGATTATTAGCTAGAGTTAGAATATTGAAGAAAATATATCCAACATCACAACGGTTAGCAGCTAACTGATGCTAGCACGGCTATAGCGGTTTGTAGCTAACTGATGCTATAACGGCTATAGCGGTTAGCGGCTAACTGATGCTAGCAGGGCTGTAGTGGTTAGCTAACATTAGCTTGTCTGGCCAAATCTGATTTAAATACATGGCATAGCCCCAGTCTTATTTTTAAGTTTTCCTGCTATAAATGATAATAAATCATTTAAACTTGGAATCAACCTGGAATCAAAATAAATAGGTGAGGTGAGACTGACTCAATTTATTAGTTAGATTTATTAGCTAGAGTTAGAATATTGAAGAAAATATATCTAATATTTTGTTTTTCTAGAGATAAAAATACTTGATGCGAAACTTAAAACAAGACAAAACTGACCCAAATCTGGGAAGAAAACTAAAATAAGTTCAATGATTAATAATATAAATTCAAAGAAGAATTATTGTTCCATAAAATGCTATAAATCACTGAGGATTATTCCAGAACATGAAGAATATATTCTGTAAGATGTTTATAAATAAAGGAGATTATAAATAATTCATCTTTAACCTTTTATCTTATATTCTTCTTAATCTCAATTTTGCTTATTTCAACTTTTTTTTCACTGATTTGGGTCAGTTTGGTCTTGTTTTAAGTTCTAACTGAAGTATTTTTATCTGTAATAAAACCCAATCTAATTTCTTAAATATAATGATAATAATAATAATATTTTATTAAAACTTCTGATTGTTCATGTTGACATGAACCTGGACCAGGAGATTCAGCAGTTTTCTGCACCAGTAACACGTAAATGGTTTTATAATGTAAAATTAGTAGGAAGTGATGTTGAGTCGACAAAAGTCAGAATCAGAGAAGAGAAAACTCAGATGCAAAAATTTTAATATTTCGTTTAATGCAGAACAATTTTACAAAAGTTTGCTGCCTTGATTTGACCTATTAATTTTTTAAAAACTTTTTTAAAACACTTTATTTAGCGTTGTAGTTAAGGTTTTCTGATGCGTTATATGAAGAAAACTCATTCAGGGGATATTTAAACATTCTAAAGGTGATTTCTACTTTTCTGATCATCACAGTTGCATTTCTCTAGTGAACAGAATAAAATAAAGAAAATAAAACACGTTTAACTTTAATCAGAAACAATTCAGACGAAAATACTTTATTAATGTTGTCTCATGTGATTTATGTATAAAACTCAATGTTACGTTTTTGGGGGGATTTTAAAGGTTAATTCTCCTCCTTTTGACTTATCCCCCCCCCCCCCCCCGCAGCTTTGCTCGTGTTTCTTTTAAGTCGAATCCCAGAATCCCGTTGGACATATTCAGTTTCGTCTAAGAAAAGCGTTCATTGTTTCTCCTTCGATGACGTTGAAACGGAGACAAACCAGCGTCTGTTGTCCTGGATTCACCTTCCACTGATTGCTGCTTTTTATTAAAGAGGCCGAGTAAGTGGGCCGGCCTGTGGGGGTGGGGGGGGGGCTTCAGACCTGCTCCCAGACCTCCAGACCCGTCCCCCTCAGACCGGTCTGGACCCTGAGCTGCGATGGTTGTCCTGACGACGAGGACGATGCAGCGGACCGCTGTGTTCGTGACGCTGGGGGGTCTGGTGACGTCGCTGGTCACCACCTTCCTGCCGCTGTGGAGGACCATGAACTCGGACCTGAACGAGGTGGAGAACTGGTACTCGGGGCTGTGGCACGCCTGCCTCTACACGGAGGAGGTGGGGGTCCAGTGCAAGGCCTACGAGTCGGTGCTGGGCCTCCCTGCCGACCTGCAGGTCTCGCGGGCCCTCATGTCGGTGTCGCTGGGCGCCGGCGGCCTGGCCCTGCTGGCGGCCTTCCCGGGCCTAGAGGGGGTGGAGCTGTGCCTGGGCCGGCCCCGCCTCCGGAGGGGGCTGCTGGTCCTGGCCGGGGCGCTGTCCTGGGCCTCGGGGCTCGCCACCCTGGCGCCCGTCTCCATCGTGGCCTACACCACCGTGGTGGACTTCTGGGACCAGGGCCTCCCCGACGTGGTGCCGCGCTGGGAGTACGGCGAGGCCATGTTCTCCGGTTGGTTTGGGGGCCTGGCGCTGGTCGTGGGGGGGACACTGTTCTTCGTGGCCGTGTGCATGGGGGACTTCGAGCTGCGGCCCCCCAGCGAGTCCGGCAGCCCCAGACTGGGACGCAGGACCCAGAACTACCTGAAGACCGAGGTCCTGTAGACCCTGATGAAGAAGACTCGATTCACGCGTGAAATATTTCAGCAGATCAAGATCAACGTGTTTCTGACTAAAGTCACGTGAAAGTTCAACAGGTGTTTGTTTTATTTGTTCATTTATGAGTCAGTTTGTTACTAAAAATACTAAATAATGGTCTGTAAATTCTATTTCTGTTCACCAGTCACCAGTGTGTTAAAAATGTTTAAGTGCCCTGTTGCTGTCGAAAAGGTTTGTTAAAATGGCCATTTCTGTCATATATAAAACGTCTCTAACGTGTCATTTTCTCTCTATATTTGCCTCTTCTTTTCTTCCCTGACCTTCATTAGACAAATGCAACTGTCCCCAGAGTGGAAAAGCTTTCATAAACCATTAAAATAATGTCAGACAACAACTCATGCATACATTTTTGAAGTTGAGACCAAAGACCAAATTTTTGAGATTCATCAAATATCTTTAACTTGTTAAAATGTAAAAAATACAATACACGAGCAGCATTGAGTTTTATTCATGAACCTCAACTACACTAAATACAGTATTTTTATCTGTAGTAAAAGACAATGAAAACTCATAAATCCTACGTTTAGTTATATCTCTGCAGTATTACTTAATATGACCTATACTATACATATATTAACAAATAGGAAAAGAGTATAGGAAAAGGTTGTAGTTTCCAGCATGATGTCAGGATAGTTGATGCTATGTAAGTCAATGTGACTCCATCAGGTTGTTAAATTAGGAATTTTACATATTTGCATATTGTTGCCATGACAACAAATATATTTTATAATATTATCATCGGCTCAGGTCAGAGATTAGTATTAAACCCTTGTTGTGTGTATATATTTATATATATATATAAACTTTACCTGGAATAGAATTAAATAACAAGGATGGTTAAAAATGTCAAGAGGAGAAAGTAAAGATAGTTAAATAAAAATGAAAGATTAGAGGTTTAATCATGCTTACATCATTTATCAAACAAAAAAGCCCAACATGCTGAATCTAATTAATCAAGAGATCAGTCATCAATAAATATTTTGATCAATAGTGATTATTGATAGTCTATAGCTGCAGAGCAGAGACTGGATCAGTGGATCACAGAGCAAAGACTGGATCAGTGGATCACAGAGCAGAGACTGGATCAGTGGATCACAGAGCAAAGACTGGATCAGTGGATCACAGAGCAAAGACTGGATCAGTGGATCACAGAGCAGAGACTGGATCAGTGGATCACAGAGCAAAGACTGGATCAGTGGATCACAGAGCAGAGACTGGATCAGTGGATCATAGAGCAAAGACTAGATCAGTGGATCACAGAGCAAAGAACGAGTGGGAGAAGCGTTCCTATGGTCACCATTCTACTAAAAGCAGTAAAGCAGCAGAAGAAATGAAAATTGAACATTTCCGTCTTGGTGCTTTTGTTTCGGTGCCATTTCTCCATCCAGACCAGGACTACGGTAGCACAGCAACTTCCAGCGGATTATAACGCATCATTTAGAGGAAAGTGACTCTGATGGTGAAGAAAGTGAAGCTGGCATGTTTGATGGAGATTTAGCTGCTGTTGGAATCAGAAACAGAGGATGAGGACTTTGATGGTTTGATTGATGACATTACCCCGCTCTATTTTTAAATACACACACTTGTGTGCTTGTTTTATCCCTATGCCTTATGTGTGTGTTAGATACAGTAATGACACACAGAACTGAGACTGAGCCTTTTAGTACGGAGCCTTATGGTCATGAAAATGCAGTAAATATAGATCGCTTTGCATTTAATAATTTGAAATTGCATGAAAATGCGACATCTGACTGACTTATAATTCTGCTCCAGGCTGTGGCGGTGGACGTTAAAACGCGATCCGTGACCTTTGAGGACGGCTCTCTGATCGAGTACAGCAAACTGTTCATCGCTACAGGAAGCAAGTGAGGACAAAACTTAAATCACTGTTCTCCTTTTTCTCATTTACACTTGTCGTTTTGAGTTTATAAACTGATCTGATCCGCTTCCCTCTGCTGGAAAAAGACCCAAACCGATGAGCTACAGAGGCATGGAGGTGAGGAACGTGTTCCACCTCCGCACGCCAGAGGACGCCAACAGCATCGCGCGCCTGGCGAGCAACAAGAACGCCGTGATTGTGGGAACGTAGTTTGTTGGTGAGCAAATAAAACACATGAGAATAGGGTGTAATGTACAAGATTCATCAAGTTACAGGATATAAGTCACAAAATGACGAAAACAACCTCTACATGCAGCAACTTAAATCAGATGCATCTCCATGAACCCACTATTGCAGGAAATATTACACTGGCATGGTAAAAACATGTTTTTATTTAGTTTATATTACTTAATATGACCTATACTATACATATATTAACAAATAGGAAAAGAGTATAGGAAAAGGTTGTAGTTTCCAGCATGATGTCAGGATAGTTGATGCTATGTAAGTCAATGTGACTCCATCAGGTTGTTAAATTAGGAATTTTACATATTTGCATATTGTTGCCATGACAACAAATATATTTTATAATATTAGTAATAGAATGCAAATAACATTCTATTTAAAAAAAAACACAACTTGAAGGGTCAAAGGTCATATTCTGCTGCAGGTACCTTTCATATAATTTACCCTGTGGAGTAAAATGTCTGTTTATTTAAAGCTGCATTAACCCTCTGTTGCATGAAATATTATTTAGACAAAGTAAAAATGGTTTGAATGTTTTTAATTATTAAAAATGGCTAAAATAATAGATATGTTAATAATATCTATATTTGCAGTATTAGAAAAAGTTGTACCCGTAG
>JAYKQN010000005.1:29400000-29482500 GCA_036785175.1 Eupleurogrammus muticus
AATCGAATATTAAAACACTTTAAGATTAATGTGATGGTCTCTGAGTGATTAACTGATTATTTGTTGCAGCTCTACATCAGATTTAACTAATCCGTCAACTCTCATCACGTTTTGAATCAAGTAAATCTCATGTAACCTGGGCTGTTGTAACTTTGGCAGAAAATGACGCGTTTTGTTGGAATCTGACTTAAAAAAAACTCGTTTTCAGGGCATTAACAGACTCATTCGAGCTGTTGACTGCACTAACACACTCGTTCACATCCACGCTCCTAACATCCTGTTGTTTTCCTGTTTCTCAGCTGAAGGAGGTGGTGCTGAAGAGTGGAAAAGTCCTGCGAGCGGACGTGTGTGTTATCGGAGCAGGTGCTGTCAAAATGACCCGAACCTTCAGAATGCTGCAGCGCTAACCTTAAACCTGCATTAAACTGCTCAGATGACGTTTGAGGGAATAAAAAGTCCCACCGCTGCTCTATTAGACTCTTATTTGTGTCTCTACTTCTGCAGGATCTGTCCCTGCGACAGGTTTCCTGAAGCAAAGCGGCATCCACATGGATTCCAAAGGCTTCATCACTGTCAACAAGGTACTTTGTGAAGCTTCATGCTTCTAGAATCAGAGTTTTAGAAACCAGAGCAGCCATGAAGGTACAGGTCTGTACAGTTTTAATGCAAATTTAAGTCCCACATTTATGAAAGGAAAGCATCACATTCTTCAATATATAAAGCGTCTGTGATGAGGACCAAAAATGCCCAAAATTTGTACTTTTATGCAATGCACAAAATGTAAAACACATCAATTCACATTTTTTGGGGAGAAAGTCTGTGACTAAACCATCGAATCTGATGAAGCTTTTTTAATGTTGAGCCACAGCAAAAAATGAATAAAAATGGAATCATAAAAGAAAGTCATATCATTACCCTAAATCCTGGGGAAGGACAACTCATTGTGAGTAAGCCAGCCCCCTATAGTGGAGACATTAAATGTCTTTTATTTTGAAAACGCAATGCACAAAATAACCAAACCAACTAACCAATTGACATTTTTTGGGAAAGTCTGTGACTAAACCATTAAATGTTTAGGATTAGACTTTGTACATTTAACAATTTCATTCCTGCATTTGTGAAATTGTGAAAACACACTAACTGACTGCCTTTTGGGGGGAACATCTGTGATCAACTCATCAAATCTGATAAAGTTATTTAAATGTTGAACAGTGGACTGAAATCATAAAAAAAACATATCATAACACTAATTTCTGGGGGGGGCAATTCATTTTGAGTAAATCAGTGATTATCAAAGATTTTTTTACTTTTATTTGAACAGAATTGGACTTTTTCAATTTTTGTCTCTATAATATAATACAAATTAATGCTGTATTTTTGCTGGTAAAATATTACCTTTCAGCCAATGACTGTGTGATTTTGACACTTTTCTAGCTTGTTAAATAAATGCAGTAAAACATCAGTTAAATTTTAAGGGTGCAGAGATTTCTTTTACCCTGCCACAAGCTGCTAAGTGAAATACCTTTTTCCTCATGATGTGTTTCTCTGAACACTTTCACAGACGATGCAGACAAACATAGACAGTGTGTTTGCTGGTGGAGACACGGTGGTGTTTCCCTTCCCACCACGCAACAATAAGAAGGTGAACATCCCTCACTGGCAAATGGCTCATGTGCATGGTGAGTGTGTTCAAGCTGATTTCTGCACTAACATTGAGATATAAACATGTATGCAGACGACAGGATTCTATATGTTCATTTGAAATGAAACAATTACTTAATTTTATAAAAATCTATTTTTTACAGTAAACTGTAAAAAGGGGGCTTTAAGTAACTGAAATACTTAAAATGGTTGATTAATTAAATGAATATGTCAAAATTGGTTTTGGTCAAACGCCAGATGTTTGTATAACTTTAAATCGTACCCAGCCAAGTAGCGAATCTTCACTAGAAGCCTAGCACCGCAGACACACGCAGACGCACTCAACCCAGTAACAGATTTTTCAGATTTTTTGTGGACATTGTGAACACCAACAAACACAAATAGAATTCACAATGGATCTGGATGTTCAGGATGAAGGATTAAAAGTGATCTGGGAGCAGGTCATGACTGAGCTCAAGGCAAACGACACCTTTAAAGCCATGGCCGCCCTCTGTGACAACGAGCTGGAGACGGTGTACCTCACGGAGGAGATCGACTTGGACCCTCATTATGAGTATTTCACCAGCAATGGTGAGGAAACCATGAGACTGGACAAGCTTCGAGCCGCGTTGGATGAGGTCAACATGCAGTTGGCCCATCAGAAATGTCTCAACGACCTGAACGAGGCATTTGAATCGAGCCAGGAGCTGCCCCCAGCCCAGCTCGAGGAGAAGGAGGACCGCGTTGAACAGGATCAAGAACCTCAGCAGCAAAGCCAGCAGCAAGAACTGTTTACTGAGGAAGAACCTGTCCAATTTGTGAAAATAGACAGTGATGCAGACCCTGAAGTCCTGGAGCCTGCTGAAGTGTCTAAGGAGAACATCCCAAAACGCAAGTCTTTGTTCAAGCGCTCCAGACATGCTCTGGGGCTTAGAGAACCAAAATGGTGGAAAAAAAAAGAAGCAAACTCTCAGCCCTAACCCCGATCCCTACAGGGCCTAAGGACTTTCACCTTGTAGTTACGACATGACTCAATTACAGAAAAATTGTGTTGTTGGTCACCAGGAAGGAACAACCACGAGAAGGTTGCGCTTGTTGTGGAACTGTTGCGGTACAAGACTTTGAAAATACGTAATTAGACAGATGACCGTCCCGAGAGGGGTTCATGAAGTCAGCACTGCTATTGACCCCTGGTCCTGGACCTGGTCCTGGACCTGGTCCTGGACCTGGGGCCTCTAGTGCGAGAGAAGTGCTGATGACATGTTCATCACTCTGGTTTGTTGTCTTTTACTTCAGCAGTTTTACGACAAATCGCAACTTTCCCGTCTTGCGATTTTTATCTTTTGGATATACGACCGTCATATTTATCGTACATATGATTGTTGTGTGTTCAAGAGACAAATGGCATATCGCAGGTGTGTTGGTCCTCCTCGTGCCACCATTCACCATTCTTCATAATTGTCCCATGTAGTAACTAGAGATGAAATTACTTATCCCCCCAAAAAAACAAAAACAAACAAACAAAAAAAACAAAAAAAAAAACAACAACAAAAAAACAAAAAAAAACACAAAAAACAACAACAACAACAAAAAAAACACAAAAAAACACCAAAAAACAAAAAAAAACACCATCACCCCCCCTCCACCCACATCCCTGCAGCCTCTCTGGCTTAACATCATGCATACTGTGGAGGGGGGGTGAGGGTGTTTTTCTTCTCCTTGTGCTGTGACCTTGTCGTGGTGGAGAAGCTTAAATGCTTCTAGGAATCTGAGATCTAACCTGGAAGGTTCAACCTGACCAGACTGGACTAAGATAAGAAGCAGAACTAAAGACAGCACACTGGCCCTCTCTAGAATAGAGTTTTAGTCTGGGCCCCCCCTGCAAAATAATTACTGGTATAGAATCTACAAAGAGCTAATCTCTTCATATCAGGCCCATAGTAGATAATAAAACTGTCATTGTCTGTTGATTGAATTATGTTAGAATGAGAGATATTGACAGGAAAGGAGGAGAGGAGAAAACAAAGAAACCAGGTTTTAAATCCTGAGATCACATCCTGTCATTAGTAATAATACATTTAACTGTCAACAAAACACTGAACATGAATTTAAAGGAGCAGAAAGCAGACTTCCAAGTCAGTAAAAGTGAATAATTCATTAGCATCATTTACTCAGCAGGTGTGACCATCACTGAGTAAATATAGTGAAGAAAATATTATTATACTAAACTTACATTATTTATATTTAAATCTACTAATTATCCCTTTTTACACATACTACAAATTGAATTCATTTTTCACAACTATTTTTGTACTAAGTACATTAAAGTTGTACAGAAGGTGTACTCTACTCTTACAATTGTAATCAAACACATTTTAAATGCTGTAATAATGTATAATATTAGTACATCATACAGGTATTAGATAAGTATTCTTCAGGATAAAAATAGTGTACTATAATAAAGTAAAATATTTTCTACTATTCTGGTATAATTAAGAAGTTTACTTTTTACAAGGTACTTCAAACTCAACAGAATTTGTGCGAGGAGAAAAAGATGAATTGTAAAGAGTAGTTCCTACTAGGTGTCTCCTGGTCAAGTTGATATCATTTTTATTTCCATAGCTTGAAAAATGTGGGCACAGGAGCAGGTTAGATATTCCAAGATTTGGGGAAATGCAGGATGATTTAATTCAAAATATAAATGTGAGCTGCACTCTGAGGGTCATAGCGTCAAACTCATACAACTTAGAGCTTTCGTAGGCACATCATAGCGATCAGGAGGGTCGTGCCGATGTTTTGGTGTAAAAAGTATTAACGTGCGGCGTAAACTGTGGCCGTGACGATGAGTTTTTTTTTAAGGAATTTTGTGGTTCTCCACTCTAACAATTTGCGCATTGCGGAAATATCTCGCAAAAAAAAAAGGGTGACTCCTTTGCCATAGTAACCGATATGGACGCAAAAGACACAGCACATGATTCCCAGACTAGGCCAGTCGATTTGATATATATAGTAGGGGTTTTCACTTTACCCTAGGACAGTGATTCTCAATTTTTTTTTGTTCCCCCCCATGGAAGAAGAACCCCCCCCCGCGACTATAAATAGAATCATTAGTCTATAAGTTGTAATAAGTATCTCTGCATAACACTGTATCCTTATTAACATATAAGAGAATAAAAAAGAAAGAAATATGGACCAACTTACAACAAAGAATAGTTTTATTAACTAACAGAAAAGATGTAATCTTTTTATTTCTTTGTCTCCAACATTTCAGACTCAGTAACACACCGGTCTTTCACAGTGAACCAAGCGCTACAGACGCTTCATCATATTTCCTCGTCTTAGCTTTGGGAGACTTTGGTTTGTCTCTTTATCTCCGTCTCTCTCCGCCTGTCTTCTCATCCCTGTTAAATATGTTTTCATGGTGTCACTTGGTGTCTACACTTCATACTCATACTCTGTGCTGTATGCTCCCTGTGAACACTCTGCTGCCCCCTAATGGAGTGGAGGTGCAATTGCACTTTATTCTAGGACAGTAAAAAAAAATTAAAATAAAAAAGCATGTTCCCCGAGGTCAAACGCGCCCCCTTTGACGGAGCCTCCCCACTATTTTAGAACCACTGATCAAGGAGGAGAAGCGAGCCAAACTTTTTACGGAAGAATAAAGATAGATAGACAGACAGTTAGTCAATCAGTTAGTAAATGAATTTTATGATGATTTAAATGCAGCTGATGCTGATGCAGCCCAGCCTCCTCCAGGGGCCCCAGGTAAATTAAGTTTGAGATCCCTGGTGTAAATGATGTTCTTTGTACAGAGACTAAAAAAGCAGCGTCTGTCTATCTCACCACCATAATCGAAATATAACCTTTAATTAATCCAGGGGTTCTGAAACCTGGTCCTGGAGAGCCATCATCAATATTTCATTCCCACTTCCACTTCCTCTCATCATAGGAAAATTCCCTAAATGGCAAATGTGTATAAAAGCCCTGCAGGTTAGGATAGGCAAACAGAACGACGGCTGGGATCTTAAACAGAGAACAACTATAGAACCTGACTTGAACAGGTAAATTTATTATTTTTTTGTCCTAATGAACAGCAGAATGATTGAATCTGATCATGGTTTTCTATGCTGCAAATAATTCATTGTTGCTGTCAGGTAAAAATCTTTGTATTATATCGTCAGTTATTCTACAGAATGCTGCATTTTTTCCAAGTAATCCAATAACTGTAGATTCTAAGTGGTAAATGGATCAATGAATTACTATTACCGGAGAAGCATCTTATGAAGACGTGTTAACATTGATGCACTTTTACCTCTACACCAAAGAGGACATAATTAAATAATTATATTCAGTGTGACTTTATAAATGCATTTGGAGATATACTAGATGTTCCTAAATATTTAGTGATTCACACATTGTATAAACTTTGTCTTCCTGCAGATCTTCTTTAAACCATAAAAATATGGAATCTGAAATGAGATGCAACACGAGCAAGATGTGGAGCCTCAAGACGCCCAAGGGACTGGACGTGGAGATTTCCCATCATCCACTGACAATGAAACGTGTGGTGAACCTCATCATCAGCATGGAGAGGTTTAAGGCCAGCACGTCACAGTCAACGCTGGGCACCGAGTTCACGGATGGAAACCTGCTCAACCTCATGCTGGACAGCATGATAGAAGGTAATCACACACATTTAACCTCATTTCTTATTACCTTAATGCAGGAAAATGATGTAACATGATTCACAGCAGTCTGTAGATGCAAAAGTCTTTAAATACAGTGCTTCTAATCATAAAACTGAAAGGAAGGACCTGTGATTTAACACATTCACTCAGGTGTTTTCACTCATTTGGCCTGATTAGAGCTCTGCTCTGATCTTCTGCATTGGACTGACAATGCCTCTTTTCTCCTCAGAGCAAATTGTGTGCGAATGTGGTTCAGCACCAGGTCAGTTCATCAAGACGGGTGAGCATCTGTTCAGTGTGACTGACAGCCAGAAGAGGAGCTTGATTAAAGTTCAGGCCATGATGGAACTCCATGCAGTGATGCTGCAGGGAGGCCAGGAGAGCCACAAAGGTAATTATGATTAAAAACATGATCTGAGGGTTAGAAAATACATATTATTTACACAAAAAATTACCCAAAATAGCAGAAATTCTGTGTTTCCATGATATGAAAAACATCCAGATTACAGCCTGGATCAGGCCTCTTTAGGCTCCCTTTGGTGGCTAAGCTTTTGGCTTTGAAAAGTCAACTATATGAAAATCAATGCTGTTTTTGTTAACATGATGATTGTAATTTATCATTCAATATACAAAGATATGAATTTAATAGAGCGTGGACTGATTTTAGTTTGAAACATTAAAAAAAACTATTGAAAGCCACATATGAATAAACACTATGGAAAATGTGTCCAACAAGTCACTTTTGGTTAAAGGTTGCAGACCCAGGGCCTGGACAGATCAAATACTTCACTGTGTCTGTAGCAGATTTCATCACAGCCATAAGAGACATCTGATGATGCTTTTATTGAACCTGTATCCTCTGTCTCACTGTATCCTCAGTTCACTTGAACATGTCGACCTATGTGAACCCTGCACCCAGCACAGATGCCAGACCTGTGGCTCTGGGCATCAAGGTTAATGGGGAAACCGAAGGCAAAAACCTCTACCTGTCATGTCACATGGTTGGTAACAAGCCAACTCTGCATCTGGAGGTAAAACTCTTAATACATCAGTACCGTAGTCTGTATTGCATAGTTCCACATTTATCAAACTTTTTAAATATTAAATTACAATTCATGTGAGCCGCAAATTTTATCCAGTAGCATGGTCCAACCTCCAACACGCGTTTTTATCTTTTCTCAGGAGGTGCAGGACAAACGCAGCCTGACGAGTATTGGCTCAGAGAGCGACATGGTGCGCTTTCTCTTCTACAAGCAGAAGTCCGGCGTGAATATCAGCACCCTCATGTCCGCCCGCTTCCCTGGCTGGTACATCAGCACCGCGGAGGAGGACAACATGCCGGTGGAGATGTGCCAGGAGACGGCCGACCGCTACAGGACCTTCAACATCTAACTACACCCACAGTGAAGTGCGGATCCTTCTTAAAAAGAGCATTTGTGTATTGAAAATATATATATATATATATATATATATATATATATATATATATATATATATGTTTATCTATTTTGAATTTATTCAAAAACAGATGCGGTTTTTAAAAAGCACTAAGACTATTTACTGTATGTACCAAGTACAGAAAGTGAAATGCTTTGTCAAGTTGACATTGTTATGCTGTCTGATGAGCATCCTGTGTATTTATTGTTTATGAATGGCATCACACATTTTATTTATTTATTTATTGATGTTTTTATTTATGTACTGTAAACCTCTTAACATATTTGTTCAGAAGTCTGCTTGCTAACAGTTATTCAAATGTTGTGCTTAGAGTCTTTAATAAAGTATTAACTTATTTTAATGTTTGTGTCTAGGCATTTAATATGATATCTTAGGATTTGCTTATGTCTCAAATGACATTCCTAAAATGGTTTTGCTCTGCTCCAGCTCCTCATTATTTCTACTCTACATAGGAGATTATAAACGTCAGCTTAGTTATGTCCTATTGGTATTCCTAAATGTTTGTAATCTTTAATGGCCCCAGGTTTTATTTTTTTCCTGTGTGTGTGTGACAGGGTATTCTTTGCACTTAAAGGTACAGTGTGTATTTTCTCGTGGTGACGATGCAGTTTGCAACCAACTGATCAACAAATGAACGATGTTGGATGCAGAGCTTGTGAAAAATAAGAGACAAAAGGGGACTGAACTACTGAATCTAAGATACTCAAAACTACTCTGAGCTCAGTCTCTCACTCCATCTCTAGGGCAGAGCTCAGCCACCCTGTGAAATAACTCATTTCGGTCCCTTGTCCTTCCGGTCACTCGGTGAGGAAAGTTTATTTGTATAGCACAGGGTAGGCAACCCTGGTCTGAGAACCGCAGTGGGTGCAGGTTTTTGTTCAAACCAAGTAGTCACACAGCTGATTCTACTTAATGAAGGTCCTCAGCAATGGTTGCACCCACTGCAGCTCTCTCGGACCACGGTTGCCTACCTCTGTCACTCGGCAAAGCAAGGTAAGGCATGTATATTTGTATGGCACATACTTTTGAACATTAGTGGAAAACAGAGGCGTGATAATATCCACGGGCAAGCCAGTTATTCAATTCAATTCAATTTTTATTTCCATAGCCCAGAATCACAAAGCAACACAACATCCCCTGTCCGTAGACCTTCACATGGTACAAGGTAAAACTCCCTAACTCCCGTTTGAATTCCATTCTTGATTCACAGGAAGCCAGTGCAGAGAGGCCAAAACAGATGAGATATGATCCCAGGTCATCTAGGATTCTATATTCTTAAGACAAGCTTGAAGTTTTGGTAGCTGGTTGGTTTCATTTGGCTTAACTTTAATTAACTTTTGTATGAATAGAAGAATTATATTATTGACATGAACTATCTGAGAGATAGGACTTAAACAGTTTAATGCAGTGCCTTTGTACCAATAAGATGCTCTAGTCTCCTCATATAAGTCAATGTTGTTTAGAAAGTCACACAGCTGTTTAGTGACTGCTTTTACTTGAGTCAAGAGCAGGTTTTGTGAGGAGAGGTTTAATTACAGCTTCTCTGAAGGACTGTGGTATATAGCCAGGTAATAAAGACATGTTGAGCATTTCCAGCAAGGAAGTACTAATCAGAGAGAAAATTTCTTTTGGCAATTCTGATGGTATAAGGTCCAGAAGACAGGTTGAAGTTTTAGATGAAGACATCAATCAAGCTAGTTCAGAAAGGTTGATTGAAGAAAATGACTTTTGAGATGACTATTAGCTATTTCTTCTGTCTCTACAAATACCGCATTTGTGGGCAGATTACTGCCAGTCGATAGATAGAAGCCCATGAAGTCTTTACTGCTGAGGGTTGTAGGAATAAGTGGATCAATAGAGTAGTAGTATTTAGTTAGTGAAGCTAATGTGAAAAAGAACTTGGTTGTGTTGTGATTAGGGGATTTAATCAGATGAGTCAATTGAGATCAGTTTTCTTTTAATTTACAATGATGATCTGGGGCAGAGCACTCAGCAGAAACATACCAACCCTTGGACCAAACTCAAAGAAACCAAAACTGTTGTAAATATGATTCTTGTTGAGTTTTAGAAGATGTGGTTCATGGTGAAGATGTTTTGTGTACTGTTGATACTAATGTTTAATGTAAAGTACTTTGAATTACCTTGCTGTTGAAATGTTCTATTCAAAGTACTTTACATAAAACATTAAAGCAGGATGATACCATTTAAAAACGGTTGATTAAACAGAAAATCTGATTTAAAATCAAGAAAAAGGATTCATTGAATGAAATTAAAAGCAAAGCAAAGCTGAATATATATATATATATATATATATATATATATATATATATATATATATATATATATATATAAACTTAAAAGACTTATAGTTGTAAACCAGTACACAGCTGGGAAACCAAAAATGGCTAAAAGTTTACTGAAGTCAAGATGAATGTTAAAAGTCTTTTGACAACTAGCTTAATTAACAGCAACTAAATTGTAAGTAGGTAAGGTAAACAAGTTAGCAAAAGACTGAAAAAAAACATTCTTGAAAGTGATTATCTCAACTTCAGCAAACTTTCAGCTGGTTCTGGTTTCCCATTTGAAGACCAATGTCTAAGGATTGGGATTCAAACCGGATGCAGTGTTGTGACCAGGGAGGACAGCATCGTGAAGCAATGCTGTCAGTGTCGATGCCATCCTTACTGTGGTGGACAGCGTCGTTCTTGGCATGAAGGGCAGCATCATTGTTGGCATGGGGGGCAGTGTCATTCTCATCTTGGAGGTTGATGCTACACTGACCAGGGAGGACAGCATCGTTGTCAGCATGAAGTGCTGTGAAGCAATGCTGTCAGTGTCGATGCCATCCTGACTGTGGTGGACAGCGTCATTCTTGCAATGGAGGTCGACGCCACGCTCACCCTGGAGGACAATCTCATTGAATTCATTCTCGCTGTGGAGGGTGACATCTTCTTTGCTGCAGAGGTCAACATCGTCAGTGTGCCTGTCAGCATTGTTCTCATTGATTTTGTGGAGGTCAGTGTCCTTAATGGGCCTGTCCTTTGGGCTCCGGCATAGGACCCCTGCTCATCATCATTATCTTCACCATTATTCTAATCAATTCTCGGAATTTCAATGTTTTGAGCTTGAATTAATCTGCGTACTCGTCGTGCATGACCTGGAGCTGCCTGTGGAGATCGCAGATCTGTTCATTAAGGGTGATGTTCACCTCAGATTGCCTCATCATTATCCCCTCATTCTACTCCTTATCCTCCATATCCATGCTGTGCAATCCCATACTCTTAAAAGACTCTACAGAAGAAAGTCCGTCTCCCTCTCTATGTCCATTAATTTAATGTTGGTATGGTTTTTCAATGTCTCCATCTCCCTCAGCTCTTCAGAAAGTGCCCTCGCAGAGTTTTCTCCTCCTGGAGCAGCTTATAGAGCTTATCATTAGACATTCCACAGATTTTTAACATTTGAGTATTTAGTTCTTTAAGTTGTAATATGTAAGGAATAGTGATAGTGATCCTCTCTGGTTTTGCTCAGTGTTTGCTTAGTTTTTTACTGTGCAAAGTAAGTTGCGAGGCCAACCGCAGTTATGTCACAATAAGGATTTTGAGACACTAAACAGATGTGTGATTACACACGCACAAACATGCACATACACACACATTCTGCCTTTGATAGCATCCAAATCAGATCTGAGGGAGCTATGCCATCAATAACTTCATTGTAACTTGCCAACCTTTTAGTTTTAAGTGATAATGTGAAATGTGAACAGTGAAATGATGGCTTTTGATATGGCGTCTTGGTTTTTATTGAAATGATTTGGTATAAAACTGTAAATACAAGTCACAAGATAAAGCAGCTCATCAAACATGTGGTTACCGTTACGACACTGCTCCCAGACGTAACCGAGTACGATGCTAACTTGCTATTTGGTCAAATTAACGAAACACACGTTTATTTTTGTTTCGCTTTTTTTTTCGTCAGCAGACGTCTACAACATGATCAAAACAATTCATCTGATAATAAATATGTGAATAAAGTGTCTGTATAGCACCTTAAAGCTTCCAGTTTTAAGAGAAATGATGGCTTTTGGTTTTGAGTTTGAGCATGAAAGAATCTTCATGCTGATTACGTACAACCTGGAGCTGTCTCTGGAGGTCTCAGACCTGTTTACAGAGGGTGATCTTCACCTCACCCTCCATCACCTACGGAGGGGTCAAATTAACGAACAAGTTAAGCTATCATGAGCACACGTTTATTTTTGTTTTGCTTTTTTTTTCGTCAGCACACGTCTACAACATGATCAAAACAATTCATCTGATAATAAATGTGTTAACACGAAGGAATAATTCTAGTAACTTTTTTATTAACTGAAGTTATCAACTTGAAAAAATGATAAATAGCCTGCCCAAAGTGTTTGTATAGCACTAGCTTTCAGTTTTAAGAGAAATGATGGCTCCTAATATGGCGTCTTGGTTTTTGATGTCCTTGTGTACAATGCTAATTAGCTTTTTAGTCAAATTAACAAAACACACTATTTTTGTTTTCCTTTTTTTTCGTCAGCAGACATGTACAACATGACCAAAACAATTCATCTGATAATAAATATGTGAATAAAGTGTTTGTATAGCACCTTAAAGCTTCCAGTTTTCAGAGAAATGATGGCTTTTGGTTTTGATGTCCTCTAGGACAGTGTGTGTCGCTTCCATCCCCTCGCTAACTTCCACTGAATAGCCTGTTAGTTCAGGGCTAGCTTGAAGTTGCTGACTCATCAAAGTTTTTGTTAGCTTGTTGGACGGTTTGTCCGATTTAGTTTTGGTCTTTTTGTGCCTGACATTGCTCATCTCGCTTTTAAACGATCTTCTTCCATTTGACTTTGTTATACGATTTTTGAGGGTGTAAATCAGGGGTTTGAGGCCCCCGCCATGATGCGAAAGTTTATTGTTCACGTGGCCCGTGCAAATTTAATATGGATGTATGACTGTATTGTGTTTTTACTGTGTAACGCTTTGACTTTGGGCACGAACGAATCTTCACACTCATTACGTACAACCTGGAGCTGTCTCTGGAGGTCTCAGACCTGTTTACGGAGGGTGATCTTCACCTCAGTTATCCTGCGTTTGCAGTTTCTCTTTTACGATAAAGCTGCACTTTAGGGGAAGTGTCGTTGTTGCCATGGAGGTTGACGCCATGGGCAACGTGCTTCTCGTTTGATTTGTTCTGTCCCGCGCGAATTTGATACGAATACTGTAGGATATCAATGTACCCAGAATAATGCGATTTTGCCCGCCTGTTTTGCTTTTTCTCTCATCCTCCATGACTGCGCTGTACTGCTCTGGAAGCCCGCAGCTCCGCTGTCATTTCTGGGGAAATGATTCCCTCTGGAGTCGCTTCTTCCCGGAGCTACTTCAGGCTCAGTTTGACGACCTGCTAGCTCGAGTTAGCGCCAGGATTTCCAGGCAGAAAACCAACTACAGGCGCTTTTATTTCAGGTGCCTGTCCACCTGTCTCTGGTGAGTATTGCGGTGTTTGTTGTGTTGAAATCAATAAATAAGGCGCTGTCAATGCGCTGTCGGGTACAACAACAGCTACAACAACATTGTATTAGCAGTGAATCCACAGGCTTATGGCGCTGGGTACAAATAAATGCAGGAAATTATTTGGAATAGAACTGTAAATACAAGTCACAAGATAAAACAGCTCATCAAACATGTGGTTAACGTTACGACGCTGCTCCCAGACGTAACCGAGTACGATGCTAACTTGCTAATTTGGTCAAATTAACGAACAAGCTAAGCTATCATGAGCTATCAAAACATGATCAAAACAATTCATCTGATAACAAATCTGTTACCACGAAGGAATAATACTGTTATCCTATGAACTTTTTTTTTATTAACTGAAGTTATCAACTTTAAAAAATAATAAATAGTCAGCCCAATGTGTTTCTATAGCAATATTAAAACATGAAATGCAACGTGAAGTGCTTTACAACAAATAAATGACATGCATTGTTTGCTGAAGCACTCTCACACCTGCAGCCACATCAATACAACTGTTCAACTAGGCCTATCATATATAGTAATGATATCATATGAGTGATATGTGAACTTTGTCTAGTGTCTTTGTGGTTATTTTTTTATTTTAGTCTTGTTTGAATTTGTACGAATTATTGCCACCTAAAGCATTACTGCATGTGCTACTACTCTGCTAAATTAAACGTTTTCTCTGATGCAAACACCACTGCTGACTTTACAGGACCGTCACGACAGCTTCATGTTGGGGTCTCCACTTGGTCCATGAGACAAGGACATGTTTTCCTCTACATGACTATATTATATAATTATTACATTATATATATATATTATATAAACTATGTTATATATTCCATGACTGATGCTGACATGTGGAGGAGTTTGTGGATGTGCCACCACAGAGGAGCAGTGGTTTCCTAGCATTTCTCCAACAGGCACGAAACATTGTTATTGACATTGTAATAATCTATTGATACAGAAATAATAATTAAATGTATATAAGCACCAAAAAGAGTATGTCTTTGATTATGAATGCTAGGTTATAAATTCATATCATATTGTGAGATAATAAAGCTTTAATTTGTCATGTCTGCAACAATATAACCAGCAAATATAAATACAGACATGGCAAATAAGCTTCCTGTCATATCAATGGTACTGTATGGTATAATTCGGATATTGTTTTTTGTCCTGTAAATTATTATTCCGTGCCCCACATAATGCTATTTTTTAATGTTTTTATGTTAAGTGTGCAAGAGAAGCCATGTTTAGAACAGTTCATGTTAAAAATTTCATTACTGTTAATGTTAAAGGTTAAATAATTGTTAATACTAATTGCTAATATCAATTTTTTCTCTACCCACCAACTATATGTAATTCCTTAAGTTTTTCCTATTTGTTGTTTTAATATTGTGTTTATTTTATATTAAGCTTTGTAGGCAGTTTTTTATTCATGTTTTTTCTGATCAGCTGTCTCCTAACTTACAATGATGAACCGGAGCTCTTAGTAGAAACACACCAAGACATGGACAACAGTTCCTATTGTGGTGAGGGCTCATAGTGTTGTCGGGTTGATTGTGACCTTAATGTGCATGTGGGGATTTAAATGAATGCATTTTTTTATTAATGCAGCTGATGCTGATGCAGCCCAGCCTCCTCCAGGGGCCCCAGGTAAATTGAGTTTGAACCGCTGACTTAATCAGATGAGTTGATTAAGATTGGGGATTTAAATCCAGTGGACAAACTATCAAAATATTGGAACATTTTTGAGGCTGTGAAACACCCATTTTTTAGTGTAAAGGGAACTGGTGGAACACTGTGTCGTAGTTCACAACTGCAAGGTTTCAGCATCTAATTCAAAAGCTTGGTTGTGTGACACCTTATAGTTGTAAACTAGGACACAGCGAGGAACCCTAAAACTAAAAGTTTACTGAATTCAAGTTAAAGCAAAAGACCCATGTTAAAGTCTTTTGCCTAAACTAACTCAATTAACAGCAACTACATGCCTCAAAACATCACTGTGAGCAAGTAAGTTACTAATCGAGTGAGTGTGTGTGTGTGTGAGAGAGAGAGGAGATTGTGTGTGTGTGTGTGTGTGTGTGAATTTAAAAGCTAAAGCTAAAAGTTTACTGAAGTCAAGGTGAATGTTAAAAGTCGTTTACCAACTAGCTTAATTAACAGCAACCAAATGCCTCATAACATCACTGTGAGGAGGTAAGTTGCTTATCAAGTAAACAAGTTAGCCAAAGACCTCCAACAATCTTGAAAGTGATTATCTCAACTTCAGCAAACTTTTAGCTGGTTCTGGTTTCCCATTTGAAGACCAAAGTCTAAGGATTGGGATTCAAACCGGAGGCGGTGTTGGGGACACCTTACCCCACTGCCATGGCTTGATACAATAAAAACATCTCTTTCACCCTTTCCTCCTTTTGGTCTTTTTCTTCTCCACCGATGTTTCACCCTGGAAGTCAGTGTTGTTCTTACAGCAGAGGCCATTACCGAAATATAACCTTTAATTAATCCAGGGGTTCTAAAACCTGGTCCTGGAGAGCCCCTGTGGGTGCAGGATTTTGTCCCAACCAAGCAGTAACAAAGGATTGTTCTTAGCAATGGTTCTAGTGGTTGATAAGTAGATTCAGGAGTGTTACTGCTTGGTTGGAACAAAACCCTGCACCCACAGCGTCCCTCCTGGACCAGGATTGAGAACCGCTGATTTAATCAGAGGAGTTGATTGAGATCAGCTGTCTACTAACTTACAATGATGAACCGGAGCTCTTAGTAGAAACACACCAAGACATGGACAACAGTTCCTATTGTGGTGAGGGCTCATAGTGTTGTCGGGTTGATTGTGACCTTAATGTGCATGTGGGGATTTAAATGAATGCATTTTTTTATTAATGCAGCTGATGCTGATGCAGCCCAGCCTCCTCCAGGGGCCCCAGGTAAATTGAGTTTGAACCGCTGACTTAATCAGATGAGTTGATTAAGATTGGGGATTTAAATCCAGTGGACAAACTATCAAAATATTGGAACATTTTTGAGGCTGTGAAACACCCATTTTTTAGTGTAAAGGGAACTGGTGGAACACTGTGTCGTAGTTCACAACTGCAAGGTTTCAGCATCTAATTCAAAAGCTTGGTTGTGTGACACCTTATAGTTGTAAACTAGGACACAGCGAGGAACCCTAAAACTAAAAGTTTACTGAATTCAAGTTAAAGCAAAAGACCCATGTTAAAGTCTTTTGCCTAAACTAACTCAATTAACAGCAACTACATGCCTCAAAACATCACTGTGAGCAAGTAAGTTACTAATCGAGTGAGTGTGTGTGTGTGTGAGATAGAGAGGAGATTGTGTGTGTGTGTGTGTGTGTGAGAGAGAGAGGAGATTGTGTGTGTGTGTGTGTGTGTGTGAATTTAAAAGCTAAAGCTAAAAGTTTACTGAAGTCAAGGTGAATGTTAAAAGTCGTTTACCAACTAGCTTAATTAACAGCAACCAAATGCCTCATAACATCACTGTGAGGAGGTAAGTTGCTTATCAAGTAAACAAGTTAGCCAAAGACCTCCAACAATCTTGAAAGTGATTATCTCAACTTCAGCAAACTTTCAGCTGGTTCTGGTTTCCCATTTGAAGACCAATGTCTAAGGATTGGGATTCAAACCGGAGGCGGTGTTGGGGACACCTTACCCCACTGCCATGGCTTGATACAATAAAAAAATCTCTTGAAATTTAAATTAATTAAACTAAAATCTAAATTTGAATTAGAATTGTTCTCTCTGTGAACGTCAGCGCCCCTATTGCCGTCACGCTGGTCACTCTCTTGTTTTTTACCCCCATGCCTCTGTTTGATTTTAGACAGAAAATTTTTCCATCCTCCTCCCTTGTTTGTCTTTTTCTGCTCCACCGATGTTTCACCCTGGAAGTCAGTGTTGTTCTTACAGCAGAGGTCAATGCTGTCAGTGTCGATGCCATCCTTACTGTGGTGGACAGCATCGTTCTTGGCATGGGGGGCAGTGTCATTCTCATCTTGGAGGTTGATGCTACACTGAACAGGGAGGACAGCATCATGAGGGGACACCTTACCCCACTGCCATGGCTTGATACAATAAAAAAATCTCTTCCACCCTTTCCTCCTTTTGGTCTTTTTCTGCTCCACCGATGTTTCACCCTGGAAGTCAGTGTGAACGTCAGCGTCCCTATTGCCGTCACGCTGGTCACTCTCTTGCTTTTTACCCCCATGCCTCGGTTTGATTTTGTTTGATTTTCTCTTGGTTGTCCTTTCCTGCTGCACAGAAGTGCCAGCATTGACACGATCCTCACCATGGGGTACAGTGTTGTTCATGCCATGGTCAACGTGCTTCCTACCGTGGAGATCTTTCTCTCTTTGGAGGTCTTCTTTGAGGTCCTGGACCTTTTTGATGAGGATGTCTTCCCACTCTGCGTCCTTTGGATGCTTATCCAAACTCTGCTTAAGCTGCCGTTTAAGATCTTCAAGTTCTTTTTGCTGTTTAAGCTCTCTCTGTATTTCCATGGTATCCTCTTCCTCGACTTTGAAGCTCGACTTAGGTTGGATCTTCAACTCGGCATCCATATCCTGAATGTGTAGGTCAGAGGTCTGTTCATGGAGGGGGATCTTTAACTCAGCATCCATATCCTGCAGCCGGACACTCTGCTGAACGTGGAGCTCGGCATTTTTCTTATGGAGGTCAGTGTCCTTCTTGTCTTTGGCCTCTGGCACAGGACCCCTGCTCATCATCATCTCCACCCTTTTTCTTCTCAATTCTTGGACTTCCGGCCCATACCAACGGATTCCGTCCTTTGTATGCTGAATCTGTTCTTTAAGGTCTCCGATCTCTCTGCAGAGGTTTTGTCTCCGCAGTGTGTCGATCCGTTGTTTCTGCAAACTCTGCTCAAGCTGCAGACGAACATCGTCAATTTGTTTTTGCAGTTCATTCTGTTGCTCACACTGCTTTTTCATTTCCTCTTCCTTGTAGCTCGACTTTAGTTGCTCCATTTTTTTTTCAACTCAGGATTTAAGGATTAGTGATAGTAATCCTCTCTGGTTTTGTTAAGTGTTTATGTTGTCTTACTATGTGCACAGTAGGTGTGAACCCAATAGGAATCGCTAAACATATGCGTACCAAGTTTGAAGTTTATCGTTGAATTGTCTCGTTTCTGAATGTAGGTTTACAAGTGGAGGAGGGTCTATATATAAGCTAAGATATAGTGGCTGCCTTTGATCTGTGAACTAATATGACTGTGATGTCATGTCCTATGATGTCATATGATCTCTTAGTGAGATCTGATTGGTTTGTGGAATGCATTATGATGTAACTGACAGCAGTGATGTAATGAGCAGCAGTGATGTCATCAACAGCAGTGATGTCATTAACAACAGTAATGTCACAATGGGGATTTTAGGACACTAAAAAAAATGTGTGATTACACACACACACACAGCCCTTTACCCAAAAAATACCTAATTCAATAACATTTTTTAGCATATTTTTAGTTTAAGTTTTATTTTTGGTTTGCCCTTCTGAAAGAATGGTTAAAAATAATTCTATGAACACACTCCTATTCCTTGTCATCAGCCTTCCCAGGCAAGTTGAAGCTGTTTCAGCTGCAAAGGGTGGACTGACGTCACATTGAACCCTTTAGTGTAGGATTGGGATGTCACTTAAATTCATGTGAGTCTAGACAGGTGGATGAGTACTTTTGGAAGTACTCACCCTCTTAGTCCTCCTTTGGAATTTTTTTCCAGTAGCACTTCATCTTTTAATTGCATGGAATGGTAATTTTTTCTTGATTCTAAGGAATATCATTGAAAATGTGTGATACAGAGAGGAATGATCAGTGTGAAATGTGTCAGACCTGTACTAACATGTAATGCACTTGCGCATGAATGGGATAAACTGGGTTAAAATGCTGAGGTGTTTTTATAGTTATATGGGCACCAATAAACCACTAGAGTCTCTGCTCATGTGCTCAATTTAATTCACAGTATGTGAGATATTTAATTATGACTCATTCCAACAGAAATCTAAATATAAGTGTTTATCGTCATAGTAACAAGTTGAAAATAATTTAAATTGCATTCTTTATTTATTCCCCTTTTTACTCAACTTGTTGTTTTCAATTTCTATATGTGTTGGACATCTTTACCAATTTCACATGAAGGGCCAGTATGAAAGTAAGTCTTGGACTTTTGGGCTTTTTTTGTGTCATCCTTGACATTCTGTAGTTGTGTATGATTTGATTCTAATCCTCCTCCATTTAAACCCTAACTATATATATATATATATATATATATATATATATATATATATATATATATATATATATATATATATGTATATATATATATGTATATATGTATATATATATATGTATATATATATATGTATATATATATATGTATATATATATATGTATATATATATATGTATATATATATGTATATATATATATATGTATATATATATATATATGTGTGTGTGTGTGTGTGTGTGTGTGTGTTTGTGTGTGTGTTGTGCTGAGCAAATCATTAAATAGCTAAATTAAGATTATCAATGTGGGCCTTGAATAAATGGCCCCTAAAGACAATAAAAATTCAAAAGTTCCTTTATGTTAGGTATTTTTATTTTTTATAGCTTTTATCTTCTTTAGCTTTTATTTTCTTTTCTTTACTCTCTACGCTGCAGTAACAGACAAATTTCCCCATTGTGGGATCCATAAAGTCTTATCTTATCTTATGACAGGAAGGACAGGCCCCCCTGAAGCCTGTAGCTTCAAGGTATTCTTTTGAGTAGCTTACAGAGACACTGTCATTTACTTGCTTCCTTTCCACACACAGTGGTTCCCCCCAGGGGGCCCCCAGAAAACAGACACCACTTGGCCATAATGACGCCACTGCCGATAATAACTAATATAAAAGTACGGAAGTACCAGAAATATTTGCCTTTCCCATCCCACACCACGAGGAGGTAGGGGGTACATCAGAAACCCTAAATCCTGTCATATTTGAAGGAGAAGTTTTCTTATTGTTTGATGCTCGCATACTGACATTAAACTGGTTGACAGAGCTGAGCTCTCCCATTCATTGTACACTATAGGAATATCAATATTGGTGATCGTAAGTAAAGACTGATGCACAAGACTGTTTTAAAATTGGTGATTGGTCCGGAATTTCCGGTGGTGCGTATACCAATGAATAATCATCTTTGATTAATGCTAATAAACAAATTTAACCTTCCCTAATGCATAATATATATATATGAAGTAAAATGGAGAGTCAGTTGTGATTTGAGAAGTAATTTGCAAGATTAAGAATTTGTGTGATCTGTGAGACATAATGACATACTGTGAGAAACTATTGTAAACAGGTGCATGTATGGGGAACAGCTATAGTGAAGAGATATGTGTATATATGAGCCAAAATGCAGATTGGCTTTAGTGTGATACTGGAAATAATAGATTTATATTGATACTGGTTTTTGTGATTTCTTGCTTGATGTTACCGCTTGAGGTCAATACTTTTTCAGACAGAAGAAATCTTTATGTTTTCAGCTTTGATAATTAAGTATTTGTTGAATCTGAAACATCTATACTACTACAACTAATATTAATAGTATATTAAAATATAAATTAAATATAACATTAAAACATGAATAGAAACAGATATTTTATTATGTGAATATTATTGCAGTCCTTCCCCATCCTAGGGTGTGAATGTACTCACAGTCACTGCAGCATGACACAGCTTCACCCTGCATCACAGTCTATTTCATCTGGGAAGTAATGAAATATCAGGTTTAGCCATCATTGTGCAATTCTAACCAACAAACAATTTACTATGGCAGATGGAATTTTTTTTTACATAAAAGAAACCACTGTTCAAAGACGTGAGCAGGTTAGAAAACCACAGATGAGATCACTTCGCATTAACATATAAGATGTAATTGTATTTTGTAGAATGTGTCGACACCAAACCTGCTCCTTGAGAAACAGATGAAATGCCAAACTTTTCTCATTGTTTCATTACTAGCCTAAAATGGCCCAGCCAACATGTTTTTGCTGAAACACATTCTTTTTAGAATAATTCTTTTAAACTTACAGGAAACAGCGTGTGAAAGTAAAAGTGTTTTTTCATACTCACTCGGTTCTTGGCATGGCTACTGTTAGTCCCCTTACCTTTAATCTGATGGTTTAACATTTTGGATCATACGTTTGTTTGCTTCCTGGCAGCCCCTTAGCTGGATGAGAAGGTCGATTCCATTTGCATCATGCCTGACTGTTAATCATAAGACTATAGCCAGCATCTGGTTAGCTCAGCACAAAAGACTGGGAACAACAGCTCTGTCATTGAAATCAGAAACCAGACTGTTTCCAGGAACTGCCTGAAGTATCTTCCCTATGATGGGCAAGAAAGCCAAGATATAGTCTCGCACATAAGCCCTCATAAAATGTTGAAGTCACATTTTTATGCTTAAAAAGATGTATAATTTAGAAAGAAATCAGTATAACATGAGAATCCGGGCTTTAGAGGTGCTGTTGGCCAGATATTACCTTTGTTTCTTCTTTGTACTCAGCTGAACTAACTGGCTGCTGCTGGTTGTAAACTACATATTCACAGAAACCTGTAAGTGACAGTCACACAAGTGATCCCAACCCTTCACCACACCACAGTTTTAGTCAGTACAAAATACAAACCTCAGTCTGTTTGGTAAAATGGACTCAATGGTAAATTTGTTAGATTCTGACATTCTTCAACAAGTGGATCCTTGGGAAGACTATTTTTATTATTGTTATAAATTTTATTTAATTTTATAATTTAGAGTGATGGATAGAAACAGTATGCGTAACAGTAACTTGCATCAGCACGCTCACATACATGCCATTGTGTTAGTACAATATTTCATCATCAATATTTCATTCCCACTTCCACTTCCTCTCATCATAGGAAAATTCCCTAAATGGCAAATGTGTATAAAAGCCCTGCAGGTTAGGATAGGCAAACAGAACGACGGCTGGGATCTTAAACAGAGAACAACTATAGAACCTGACTTGAACAGGTAAATTTATTATTTTTTTGTCCTAATGAACAGCAGAATGATTGAATCTGATCATGGTTTTCTATGCTGCAAATAATTCATTGTTGCTGTCAGGTAAAAATCTTTGTATTATATCGTCAGTTATTCTACAGAATGCTGCATTTTTTCCAAGTAATCCAATAACTGTAGATTCTAAGTGGTAAATGGATCAATGAATTACTATTACCGGAGAAGCATCTTATGAAGACGTGTTAACATTGATGCACTTTTACCTCTACACCAAAGAGGACATAATTAAATAATTATATTCAGTGTGACTTTATAAATGCATTTGGAGATATCCTAGATGTTCCTAAATATTTAGCTATTCACACATTGTATAAACTTTGTCTTCCTGCAGATCTTCTTTAAACCATAAAAATATGGAATCTGAAATGAGATGCAACACGAGCAAGATGTGGAGCCTCAAGACGCCCAAGGGACTGGACGTGGAGATTTCCCATCATCCACTGACAATGAAACGTGTGGTGAACCTCATCATCAGCATGGAGAGGTTTAAGGCCAGCACGTCACAGTCAACGCTGGGCACCGAGTTCACGGATGAAAATCTGCTCAACCTCATGCTGGACAGCATGATAGAAGGTAATCACACACATTTAACCTCATTTCTTATTACCTTAATGCAGGAAAATGATGTAACATGATTCACAGCAGTCTGTAGATGCAAAAGTCTTTAAATACAGTGCTTCTAATCATAAAACTGAAAGGAAGGACCTGTGATTTAACACATTCACTCAGATGTTTTCACTCATTTGGCCTGATTAGAGCTCTGCTCTGATCTTCTGCATTGGACTGACAATGCCTCTTTTCTCCTCAGAGCAAATTGTGTGCGAATGTGGTTCAGCACCAGGTCAGTTCATCAAGACGGGTGAGCATCTGTTCAGTGTGACTGACAGCCAGAAGAGGAGCTTGATTAAAGTTCAGGCCACGATGGAACTCCATGCAGTGATGCTGCAGGGAGGCCAGGAGAGCCACAAAGGTAATTATGATTAAAAATGTGATCTGAGGGTTAGATAATACCTTTGTTTATAAGTATTTTTGAAGTAGTTCTTTTGTTTATAAATTACACCTAAAACTTTCTGTGTCCATTCTATGGTAAAATACCCTGAAGCATCATCTCAATCACAGCCTGGAAAGATTAAATTCTTCACTTCACTGTGTCTGAAGCAGACTTCGTTACAGCCATTAGAGACATCTGATGATGCTTTTATTGAACCTGTATCCTCTGTTCTATCCTCAGTTCACTTGAACATGTCGACCTATGTGAACCCTGCACCCAGCACAGATGCCAGACCTGTGGCTCTGGGCATCAAGGTTAATGGGGAAACCGAAGGCAAAAACCTCTACCTGTCATGTCACATGGTTGGTAACAAGCCAACCCTGCATCTGGAGGTAAAACTCTTCATACATCACACACAAGACCAACAAACTCTGAAGCTTGAAGCTAATTTTGTCCAGCATGATGATCAAACTTTTGTTTAATGTTTAACTTCTTTAACACCTCAGGAAGTGCAGGACAAAAGCAGGCTCATGAATATCAGCTCAGAGAGCGACATGGTGCGGTTTCTCTTCTACAAACACAAGACGGGGCTGAATATCAGCACCCTCACATCAGCCCGCTTTCCTGGCTGGTACATCAGCACAGCGAAGGAAGAAAACAGGCCGGTGGAGATGTGCCAGGAGACGGCCGACCGCTGCAGAACCTTCAACATCCAACAGCCAACAGTATAAAGTCTGACAATTATTAGGGTCAATGTGGTCTTTTCTTGAGAATATTGATCTATTTATATATATATTATAAGTCAACTATTTTGAACAATCAACAAATATGGCATTTTAAAAAAGCACTACCACTGTTTACTAGAAAAACTACTGCAAGGTATCCATTGCTATTTACGGTTTGGTATGTACTAAGTACTGAAAGTGAAATGCTTTGTCAATTTTTATGTTGTCTGAGCATCATTAGTATTTATTGTGCTAAATAACATAACACAATGCCTTTATTTATCTATCTGTTTACAAGACTATTTTAAATCTATTTATTCAGAAGTATGCTTATAATTAAAATATTTTGTAAATAATCTTTAATAAAGTTTATTAACTAAAAATTGAGTGTCCAGGTGTTTTATGATTGAATTTATAATCCTAATTCAGACAGGTTTTTTGTGTGTGAGTGATAGATGATTGTTTGATTTAAAATGACATCTGGGAATACGTGTTAAATATGCACAGAGGTAGACTGACTTTAGGGCGGTGATCTTATTTAGGATGTCTAAAAGTAGGTGATAAGGATCAAGCTAATTGACCTAGTGTTCTTGGTTACAGGAATGATTGTTGACTCTTAAAGTATGTGGCTATGACCTGTTGAGCCAGGGAGAAGTGGAATATTATTGTGAACAACAGTACTAGTTTCTCAGCATGTAGTTTATGACCTGCCCGATGAAATGAAGACACAATGTTGGGATTTTATAGTAAATCCTGACAGGGGGGAACAGAAAGCAGCTTACGCTGAATCTTTGTCACAAAATAAAAATAAATGTCATCTGATCTAGATTTAGAATACAGTCAGTTTAAATCCATCTAACTATCAACTAGTTTTATATTGTAAAAGTATTAAATGAATTATTGTTTTGTATATATGATTAAAATATAAAATCTTATTGCGTTGTTTACAAATTTTGCTCCAATCAGGGTTGAATATTTGCGCATGCGTGGTGTGTTCAACATTTCAAACTGTCCAATCAGAGACAAGGAGATTTAACGCCCGGTAATTTAAATAAACACCGGATGTGTTGTGGCTTAACGTTAACCTCCGTATTCAGTCACCGAGACATTTTTATAAGTTATTTGCGGGGGAAGGAATTTTAATTAAAGCAGCTATGGAAGAAAAAGAGTCCGTACCGATACTTTCCAGAAAAGGTTGGCTTGTTAACTTGCATTGAAAGTTAGCTAGCTGACGTTAGCTAGCTGACGTTAGCTAGCTGACGTTAGCTAGCTGACGTTAGCTAGCTGACGTTAGCTAGCTGACGTTAGCTAGCTGACGTTAGCTAGCTGACGTTAGCTAGCTGACGTTAGCTAGCTGACGTTAGCTAGCTGACGTTAGCTAGCTGACGTTAGCTAGCTGACGTTAGCTAGCTCCATAGCGTCCTTTACGTTTTCGTCAATGTGAGAAAAATACAACTTTTGAAAAGGTCCGAACTAACCTGTGATACTGATTCAGTGGCGTTACGTGCAGACGCTTCAACTTACACAAATCTTTCATTTAAATAAAAGTGGAAATAATTTGAAAATTCTCATTTACGAGTTGAAGTCCTCAGTTCAAAATATTAGGTACGAAGCTATATCAGCATAATTTACATGTGGTATTAAAGGGAAAATACTTCTGAAGTTTGTTATATATGCGATATGTTGGGAAGTTCCTGCATTATTAACGAATGTTATAAAAATCGGTGATAAACGAACTATTCCAGTATGCAGCCCCCTTTCTGAATTTTGAGATTTCTCAGGTGTAGAACTGGATCTCTGACCTGCAGCAGATGGCAGCAGGTTTCTATAGATTCATCAGATATGAATCATAGTCATCTGTCAGTGAGCTGTTCTGTCAGACGCCATGCTCTGTTTGTGTGCATCACTGTCTAACACAACTTGGGACAGTTAGTCATTTAATCTTTAATTTGCTCATTTAGTAAGTGGAAATTTACTTAATATTCTCTTCACTATCATCCTTTTTTTTAATATTGGCTATTTAGTGTTTCCCTTTGTCATTGTAGACAAATGCAAACCTGTCCTTTGAGTCATAATTTAATGTAATAAATGACCCGTAGTTGTAGTTTTATTTGTATTTTTAAAACCAGCCCTGATTTGTGTAACTTTCTCCTCAGAGTTACGTAAACAGAAATTGATGGAATATTTGACTGCAAAGGGAAAACTGAAGGTGGCCAACCCAAAGTAAGAATTAAACTACACAATAACTAACACAACATGTTTGACTATGTGTTGTACATTATATCAATTGTAAATTATTGGATTTTGCTCCCCAGGCTCGGTCCTGGTGACAACTGCCAAGTTAAGAACCCTCTGATGTCTGTACTAAAGGTGGGTTTTCAAAATACATGTCAAATAGTGTGAAAACACTATTAGAATACCAGAATTAGTCTCAATATTTTACTTCAGGGCAGGGGAAATGTTTTGAGATGCAACAGTTGCAATACGTTGTTTATGGGCTTAGTTTCTATTGTTCATTTTCTAAAGATTACATACACCCAATTCTCAGTATTAATTTCATTTTTTTTCCACAGGGTGCGACAGGAAAAGAAAACAATGCTCCAGTTGACTATTTGAAATATGAAGCAAGAAAAGTAAAAACCTTGGCGCCCCAACCCACCCATCACCCTGTCAGAAGGGGATTTGGTGTTGCTGGCAAAGTCATTGTAGAAGGCAGCATCCGAACTGCACAGCAGAATTCTACACATTCATCTGCAACCAGTGGCCCAGCACAGCCGAAACTTCATCAAAACAGAGTGCTCACAAATACAAATGCTGCATCTTCCAGGTCTAACCTGTATGCTGCCAGTCATCTGAAAAAGCAGCCAAATACAGGAATCCAGTCTCTAGTCAAAGCCTCTTCCAATCCTGCTTTTACAGCCGTAGCAAAACCCAACAGCAAATTCAGCGGTAGCTCAAATGCTACCAGGTCCAGTCCAATGACGACAGTCAGTGTCAGGATGAGTCTCGGCCCCATTGTCCAAACAAAAACTGGACTTGTTCCTGCAATGATTCAACCAAGAAACACAAAATCGAACCTTACACGCACCTCTGCCTCAGCAGCTAATACCATTGCCAGCGTCCCTTCTGTTCCCAACAAAGTGCAATCTCGCACAACTTCATCAGTTTCTGTTTCCAAGAGTGCTTCTGTGGCTCAGAGAAAAGTACCTCTCATTACCTCTGTTTGTGAGAGAACAACCTTGTCTCATAATGCAAAGGCTGTGATTAAAACTCAAGATCAGAAAAAGCCTCATAATAAACCACCTTTAGGTGAACATTCTCAGCCGTCATGGAAGAGTCAACTATTAGGTGCAGTGAAATCAACTTCCATTGCCTCCAAGTGCAAAGCAGCACCCGTCAAGTTCGAAGGGAAGGTAGGAATTCCAAAAACGAATCCACCAGCTGGTCATCCCACAGGCAGATCTACAAAGCAAAGATCTCAGGGGGAAGGGGAGAAAAATGGCAAATCAAGTCATATTGCCGCCCGAACCTCAGGGCCACCAAGCCGGTGCAGTGTCAGATCTGTCTGTGAGGTTACGCAACCTGTGGCTGGGCTGAGGGGGGAACCCAAGACTTTTAAATACACAGAAAGCAAGAAGGGATGCAGTTCAGTGAAAGCCCCCCCACCACAGAAGAGTAAACAGAGGCCAAGTGTTCCCATATTGTCACACACTGTGCCAAGGCCTTCCAGGACCATCAGCTATTCAGGCAAGACTGCAGACACGACGAGACCAAAAGTCCCAGTCACCCACATCCCCCAGACAGAAGGACAGAAACGGACTGCTGCCCAGGAAGAGAGAATGTAAGTAATATGTTTAAGAACAATACAACTAGTCACAAAATATGTTGAGCAAGACAGATTTTTGGCATGTGCATTTCATGGTCTGGCTAGATGGCATGAGCATGTACATACTTTGTGTAATGCAATATTAAAAAAACAAGTTTTAGCAAGTGCTACACCTGTTTGTCCTACTGCTTGTGTATGCTGCTTCTCTCATAAGCTGATGTCACTGTAAATAGGAGTTTGTTCTTACAAACCTGCCTGGTTAGATAATGTTTAAAATACCCTCCAAACATGAATCTAAATGATATGATTTAGTAAATATATTTAATTAAGTTCTCCAGCAGAACACAGGCATCTTTTATGACACTGTTTGTTTAGTGTATAAGCAATAAATGCTTTATTTGCATATTATACATTTATTAGTTATGAAATGTATTTGACGACAATTGGTTCAAACTGTTTCTGATGTTAAGAATCACTCTTGCAGGCCTACCTCCTACTACAACCAGCTCATCCTTCAGCAGATGACCATATTTATATTTTCCAGCCATGTTTACTCTGCACAAACATCATTCTACGCAGTGAAGCTCAAACAACATCTGTAGGAACAAGGAGAAAAACGTTCTTTGAGTGGAACAAGATTAGAACAAATAACTATTGCTGTGCAGCTGTTCTGGAAACATACTTCTCATTTGATGTATCAAACCATTTATTTACGCATTATCTAGACAGACGAATTACAGTTGATGCAAAATGCATCAGCTTGGTTTATGCATCCTGTGGACTGGACTGTAAATGAACAGCAGCAAAATAAGAACAAAGATTAGAAACATGTTTACTCAGATTCTGATTCTTGGTTTAACAAAATGATTTCTAAGTAGTCAAATACACACAAAAATGTGTAATGTAAATGTATAAATGAAGCATATTACTATAAGTAATTGTTTTTCACCCGCACCCTTTGCTCTATTTTGTCCAGGAATAAACTACAAGCATGGCGGGAAGCCAAGGGCATCGCTTACAAGCGTCCTCCGATGCCGGTTAAACCTCCCGTCAGGCGCACTGAGTCCGTTCCATCTTTCTGGGCGAACATGAAGGAAGAAGACGAGGCCCGCTCCCTCACTCATGCTGTGGACAGATCTCTAGCTGACTGCTTAAAATTGCTGGGAGAGGTACCTGTGGTGTAATGTTGTTTTTTGTAATTCCATCATTTATAATGCCTCCTTTCACTGGATGTTCTCACTAAGAATGATGGGGGTGGATTTAACTCGTCACGTAAAGAGTTATGGGTCGCACCTTTTGTTTAAATGTAGGTATAGCAGTGTACACGTTTTAGAAAATCTCATCTGTTCGGCATTTAAAGTGTATAAAATGAGATTAAGAGACCTCATGTAAAATGAATGCTTTGTTAATTGCTTTGTTAAATGGGCATTGCTGTTGTATTCGAAAAGTAAAGCATCATTCAGAGCAAGAACTGCAATTTTTTTATCAATGGCAGCAGATTAGACAATGAAATGAGGGTTATTGGCCAAACAAGAGCTGTAGTTCTCACAGACCAGGATGTTGAAACCTTAATGTTGTCATGCAGCATTTGCGTCAAAAAATGTGATTATTTGCACGGTCCTGGGTCAATGCAGTTTCTTGCCTTTGTTGTTATGCATCAGCATCCTGCTGCATCAAATGCCACCATTCAAATGAATGACGAGGCCTCGGGTTGGTCTGGATTTAGACGTAGATATGACGTCAGATGCAAAGACACTGTTTGACCATTTGATGAGTGTTTTGGTTTTGACGTACACTAACATCACCTTACTTTTACCTGCAGGGTTGCTGGTCAGACCAGGTGAAGGAGGTGCTCTCACGCCTGCCACCGCTGGCACAAAAATTTGCCAAATACTGGATTTGTCAGGTCCGTGTGATGGAGGAGGAGGGAAACCTGGACGTCCTGCCCGTGTTTGAAGAAGCTGTTCGTGTTGTATTGGAGGTAAGACATCAATAGCATTCACATAACAGAAAGTTTATATACATGTTTTATAGTTTTGTTAGGTTTTTATTTACCTTTTTTAAAATGTAGAGCAAAAGCAGTATATTCATATTTATTAGTTTTAGTTCTGCTTATTATTAATATTAATAGATGTAGATCATCTGCATTTTTATATATAATCTATATATATTATACATTTTATAGATAATATATATTACTCACCTTTTTAGTAGCTAGAACTTAGTGATTATTGTTCATTAACCATTGATGAATAGTAACCTTTATTTATATTATAATTTTAGCCATTATAGTTTTCAGTCGGGACTACAATTATTAAACTGCTCATCATTAGAAATTCACTCTTTGCTTTTTAATGTCCAACAAATCTTGGTCAACATGATTGAAGATTCAGTCTTATCATCAGTGCCAGGTCAGAGCTGTTGCATAGTTTTAACTCATTGAGTCACATTCAGCCAACGTTGAAGCTCAACTAGTGATGTTAGATAGTGAGTGATATCCAGTCCCCGCTGAACTGGAAGTGGTTTTTATTAAGTTTGGTGAAATCACTGCTTCATGGTGGCAGTGATTGTTTTTTGTGTGTAGTGTAAGTTTCCTTTCTTTTCATTGCCATTAAAACAATATCTCAGCAACACTAACTCTATAAGATACCACTTGACTAGTTTTTTAATTAAATAAAATGTTATAAATTATGATGTACTGTCTGATCAAATTTAATTTTACTATTATTCGATATTTATTCAATGCCTTTTAAGTTTCTTTGCTCCTTTTATATATTTAAGCCAGTAGACGAGCTGCGGGCTGTGGTGTTTGAGATTCTGAAGAAAAAGGACGAGATTCAAGGTATTTGACCTGCTTGCTAGCATTTAATCTCCGGAAACAGGATTCCCGAGAATACCCATAGAAATGTTTTTAAGGAAATATACCAGTTTATAACATATTGGTTTAGGGCAGGGATCTACTGTCCTGCTGGTTTTGGGAATCTCACTACTCTAACACACCTGATTCAAGTTATCAACAATCTCCAGCTACTTGATAATGATTGATAATTAGAATCAGGCTTGGATTCCTAAAACATGCAGGGAGGAAGCTCTTCAGGATAAAGGTTTGGTGGTCCTGGGTATAGGGCTGTAAAACAAAAGAAAACACAATAATTAGGTTTTTAAAAAACTGTTAATTTTCAGCATCCAAACAGAATGAGAACAAGGAGGAAGAAATTCCCGGGACGGTGGAAAACAACCCGATGACCCCAAAACCAGTCAGAGCGCTGATCTCTGGCCACAGAGGAGACTCCTCAGTTATCAAGTACAAGATCACAGCAACGCCTGGGTAAGTGTCAGTCACTTTTCCAACAATATTCATGTTTATGTAACTTTCACAAATTTCACATATTTCGCAACTTTACTGTCGTAAACCATGGTATCACTTTAATGGATGTTGCAATGATCCAATATCTATGCCCTTATATTAGAGGATTCACAAGAGAATACAGAAAAATAAAGACAGATTAGTGTATCAGAACTTTTATTTATTCTTTCCACTCCCATTAGGACTTAACCGGCAAACTCTATTAAAAGTAACTGAAACACCAACATGATTATACATAATATAAAAAGTCATATTTAATACGACAGTGAGACCAAACCAATACTTTACTGCCATACTTCAACTATATTCAGCTGATAATATATACTTTTAGAACTTTTCATGCAGGACTTTTACTTGAAATAGAGAACTGATATATTGGTCTTTTTACTCTCTGAGTGCTTCTTCCACCCCTGAAGTTATCATGCTTTTTCTTTCCTTCCTGAAGGGGCCCTGCAAGCCAACAGAGGGGATCTGCACAACTACATGGCCAGGAGATGCGCTTCTTCACCCCAGTGAGACGCTCAGTGCGAATTGAGAGAGCTTCACTCCAGTACCCTGTGTCTCTGCAGGACCACGACCTCTGCGTGGCCTCCTACAATGAACTCATAGCTGAGGAGAAAGAAAAGAAGGAGCAGGAGGACGGGGAAGCCAGCGCCTCTAACGAATCACCGATGTACATCTACAGAGAGAATGAAGCGCTTAAAGATAAAGTGTTAGTCCAGCTTTTCTGTGATGAAGACGGTACACCTTAGGGGCTTTTCTGATCTCCCTTTATGCCGAATAATCCATATTTCACTGTTACATGGCAGGAAGAACCGGTTAGACAAAGGTGCATGTGTTCCTGGTCTGAGCCTTTCTAAAAGGTAGTTGGGTTTTGAATAAATTAATATAGAACCAGACTGACCTGATGTTTCCAGTAACAATGTAAAGAACACTCCAAATAACTCTGTAGATAAGTAATGTAAAATAAATGTTATTTTTATATATATGTGCGTGTACAGTGTATCCTGTATATTTTCCTTATGCTTTTAGACTTTTTGGCATGTGGACTCATCAGTGTCCTACACAAAAGCTTCCTTTCTGCAGCTTAAATTTATAAACACAAACAGGTTTATCTGGCATGTTTATCAGGAACATCTCCAGCTAAGAAGAATCTGTTTAACACTCAGTCTTTGCAGTAGAAGACAAGGGAAAAGGGATGATGCCATTGCTAGAAAGTTCATGGTGTTTTTTATCATCTAAGTTACAAATGCAATAAAGAGACAATTCTACCTAACCCTGGGTTGGACCCCCACCCCCCTTTGCCATTAGAACTGTGTTAGTTCTTCGTGGCATAGGTTCAACAAAGAGCTGGAAATGTCCTTTTGAGATTTTAGTCCATAAGGACGTAGCAACATGTAATTGCTGCAGATTTGTCATCTGCACGTCCATATTTTGAATCCACTTTAAATCCCATCCAGAAGCTGCACCATTGGATTGAGACCTGGAGGCTGTTTAAGAACAACAAAGACACATTTTTCTGCAGGAAGTAGAAATGGAAAAAGAGGAAGTGTTCTTTATAATCACAAACCAGCTGCTGTTAAATTGAGGGCTTGTTCGACATAACTGACAATTGATGGCTCATTGACTAAACAGATAATTTTTTTTTTTTCAAGAATCCTTATGTTTGCCATTCTAAACCGATCAGATGGCAGCTTTCTAGGTTTTTTTTTTTTTTTTTTTAAGATGCAGCGGCCAATCTACAGTGTTAACCTACTTTTTATAGCAGCAATATAATATATATTCAATTATGCAGCTTTGTGTGAAAAACGACAGATTTAAGCCCCACACAAACTCAGATCTCAGTTGTTTAGCCTTGATTTCAAAGATGATGACACAAAGTGGATTATTGCATCAGAAATCTCCACTTCACATTAAGTATGTTTTGCAATCTCTTATTGTCTAATTAGGACGGCCTGTGCATCATTTTTCAGCACTGGTTTTCATATGTGCATTCAGAGATATATTTGTGATAGCCAGGTCATACTGAGTGGGTAGTTGCATTGCTATTGCCTTTCTGTACGTTCAGACCAGTCCAGAAGTTCTCTGACCTTTGGCATCAACAGAGCTTTTTTTTTATTCAGAGGAATTTCACACACAAACCCCAGAGATTTTGTGTGGAACTTCCTGTACGTCAGCAGGTTCTGATTCACGTAGCTGAGCCTGACTGGCACCAACATCCAGTTTCAAAGTCACGGATATCATCTTTCCTCTCCATGGTGATATTTGACTTGAACTTTTGATGATGTGTGCATGTCTAAAAGCATTAATGAGCCACACAACATTGCCAAAAGTATTCGCTCGTCCATTCAAATGATCTGAATCAGGTGTTCCCATCACTTCTTATCTAGTCCCAGCCATCTGTCAGCTGTGTTATAAGAAATTAGAAATGTTTGGGAATGACAGCAACTCCGGGAAGTGTTAGGCCACGTGAACAGACGGAGCGAGGTCAGCAGATCGTGTAAAGAGGTCACCAACTTTCTGCAGGGTCACAGACCTCCAAACTTCATGTGGCCTTCAGAATAGCTTATCAACAGTGCGCAGAGACCTTGGCTGGGATTGGGTTTGGCGGTTGTCAAGGAGAACGTACTTGTCGGATTGCATTGTGCCGAACGTGAAGCTGGATTCAAGGTGATTTATGGTGTGGAGTTTTTTTTCAGGAGCTCAGCTCGGTCTCTAGTTGGCCTCATAGAGAAATGGAACGTCACTGAAATTCATATGCAAGTCAAGGCAGGTGAATTTGGCAATACACATCGATTTTTTCAATACAGTGTATTTGCATCAACAAGCAGTGAGGATACGGTAGCTGTACTATTTCTTGACAGATTTAAATTGAGCATCTATTTTTCAATGAAGCCGTTAGATTATAAATTGACCATGCTGTCAATCTCCAGGTTGTCAGTGCATAGAACCTATACAGTGGATATAAAAAGACACTAAGATTAATATTTTCACAACTTTTTCCACCTTTAATGTAACCTATAACGTTTATGATGCAATTGAGGTGAAATACAAATAAGTGTGTGCACCCTCCTATAACTGGGGATACTTGGGCCTCTGTTTCACCTTTAGCTGTTCTAGTAGCTTTTCCTGACCGTTTTGGTGCCAAATCTTCCAACATGAACTGTGATCCACAAAGAGCTTCAGCATCAGTGGGATCTCGTTTAAAGATAGAGGTCAGGTGAAGGATATAAAAGAATTTCCAAGGAGTTAAATACACAATTGGGCACAGTGAAGACAGTCGTCATGTAGTGGAGAATATGTGGCACAATAGTAATTAGCTTTCTAAGAACAAGGCGAACACATTTGATGATGTGACGAGGAGAAAACTGCTGCAAAGAGGCTGACAGCAACAGGAATATCTGAAATATCTTCTCATGTCTACTGCTACGGGGTAGGATGGCACATCACAACATCCAAGATCAGCTTCATTTTACAGAAAAGATGTTTGAAATGGGCAAGATCTGACCTTTTTTTGGCCATTAAAAACAACACTGCACATCACCAGAAAGAACACCACACCAAGAGCATGAAGCATGGTGGTTGTTTTCCTTCAGCTGGGACAGAGTGGAGGGAAATATGAACCAACACCAGTCAGTGTTGGCACAAAACCATCAGGCTCCTGTTAGACGGATTAAGGGGATTCTGCGTTGAGTTCCTCTTGTTATTCTTGCGCCTGAACAGACTTTATTCCCTTTCCTCGCAGTCATGATTACAGTTACGAGCAACAGCCCCCCCACCACCCTAAGAGTCAGATGTCTGGGGCGTAACTTTGAGGCAAATGTATGCGTAATTACGCACTGACGCCGCCGACGTCCGCTCCTATTTAAGGGGCTGAGGTCCAGGCTCTGTCACTGCACACACGCTCCTCTGGTCGCTCAACGACGCATTCTCTTCCACAACTTCTCCAGACTTGGTCGCAGAAGGTAAGTTGAGAGTTTAGAGCCGTCTCCTTCCTCCTTCCTTACGCTCCTGTCATTTAATTCTGCAGCGAAATTAAAGATGCGTAAGAAATCTTCTTTGTGCAGCAATGCAGCTGAGAAGAAAAGCCATTGTAGTTTTGGTGCATGCATTAAAAAGGCTGCAGGCTGGAACATTAAGTACAACAAGAAGCGTTTATAAACCAACCGTGCTCAAATAATATTAGTGCGATGGAGCGTTTGTCTGTTAACACTGACGCATCTATTTATTTAGTTTTTGAGGTTACGCGACTCTTGGTATACCAATGCAATAATAATAAAAATGAATAATAATAAGCTTTAATTTTAGAGTCCAGCTCATCCAATAGGCTTTGGGTATGGTGATATATGGAACTCTCCATACCTTGCATATGGTATGAAGTTATTTTCAAAGCCACTAATGCACATGAAGAGAAAACTGAGCACAGGACTCATATTACTACTGTGATGTTCAACAGTTAATCATAAAGAGACACTTGCCTGAGGCATATATGTCATGCATATATATATATATATATATATATATATATATCCCACATATATATATCTCACATGTTGAGAAATATCCTTTCAGAAAAGGTAACACTGAGCAATTCTTGACTGGCAAGTAGGTTCTTGATTTTGCTCTCAAATTGCACAACGTTGCTGTGTATGACCTTTTTTGAGCGACATAGTATAGTATGACCATTTTTGAGCGACATAGTATAGTATGACCATTTTTGGGCGACATAGTATAGTATGACCTTTTTTGAGTGATATACTATAGTATGACCATTTTTGAGCGACATAGTATAGTATGACCATTTTTGAGAGACATAGTATAGTATGACCATTTTTGAGCGACATAGTATAGTATGACCATTTTTGAGCGACATAGTATAGTATGACCATTTTTGAGAGACATAGTATAGTATGACCATTTTTGGGCGACATAGTATATTATGACCATTTTTGAGCGACATACTATAGTATGACCATTTTTGGGCGACATAGTATAGTATGACCATTTTTGAGAGACATAGTATAGTATGACCATTTTTGGGCGACATAGTATAGTATGACCATTTTTGAGCGACATAGTATAGTATGACCATTTTTGGGCGACATAGTATAGTATGACCACTTTTGGGCGACATACTCTAGTTTAACTTTTTTTTAGTGATATACTATAGTATGACCATTTTTGGGCGACATACTATAGTATGACCATTTTTGAGAGACATAGTATAGTATAACCATTTTTGAGCGACATACTATAGTATGACCATTTTTGGGCGACATAGTATAGTATGACCATTTTTGAGAGACATAGTATAGTATGACCATTTTTGGGCGACATAGTATAGTATGACCATTTTTGAGCGACATACTATAGTATGACCATTTTTGGGCCACATAGTATAGTATGACCATTTTTGAGCGACATAGTATAGTATGACCATTTTTGAGCGACATAGTATAGTATGACCATTTTTGGGCGACATACTCTAGTTTAACATTTTTTTTTAGTGATATACTATAGTATGACTATTTTTGAGTGACATAGTATAGTATGACCTTTTTTGAGTGATATACTATAGTATGACCATTTTTGAGCGACATAGTATACTATGACCATTTTTGGGCGACATAGTATAGTATGACCATTTTTGAGCGACATAGTATAGTATGACCATTTTTGGGCGACATAGTATATTATGACCATTTTTGAGCGACATACTATAGTATGACCATTTTTGGGCGACATAGTATAGTATGACCATTTTTGAGAGACATAGTATAGTATGACCATTTTTGGGCGACATAGTATAGTATGACCATTTTTGAGCGACATAGTATAGTATGACCATTTTTGGGCGACATAGTATAGTATGACCACTTTTGGGCGACATACTCTAGTTTAACTTTTTTTTAGTGATATACTATAGTATGACCATTTTTGGGCGACATACTATAGTATGACCATTTTTGAGAGACATAGTATAGTATAACCATTTTTGAGCGACATACTATAGTATGACCATTTTTGGGCGACATAGTATAGTATGACCATTTTTGAGAGACATAGTATAGTATGACCATTTTTGGGCGACATAGTATAGTATGACCATTTTTGAGAGACATAGTATAGTATGACCATTTTTGGGCGACATAGTATAGTATGACCATTTTTGAGCGACATAGTATAGTATGACCATTTTTGGGCGACATAGTATAGTATGACCACTTTTGGGCGACATACTCTAGTTTAACTTTTTTTTAGTGATATACTATAGTATGACCATTTTTGGGCGACATACTATAGTATGACCATTTTTGAGAGACATAGTATAGTATAACCATTTTTGAGCGACATACTATAGTATGACCATTTTTGGGCGACATAGTATAGTATGACCATTTTTGAGAGACATAGTATAGTATGACCATTTTTGGGCGACATAGTATAGTATGACCATTTTTGAGCGACATACTATAGTATGACCATTTTTGGGCCACATAGTATAGTATGACCATTTTTGAGCGACATAGTATAGTATGACCATTTTTGAGCGACATAGTATAGTATGACCATTTTTGGGCGACATACTCTAGTTTAACATTTTTTTTTAGTGATATACTATAGTATGACTATTTTTGAGTGACATAGTATAGTATGACCTTTTTTGAGTGATATACTATAGTATGACCATTTTTGAGCGACATAGTATACTATGACCATTTTTGGGCGACATAGTATAGTATGACCATTTTTGAGCGACATAGTATAGTATGACCATTTTTGGGCGACATAGTATAGTATGACCATTTTTGAGAGACATAGTATAGTATGACCATTTTTGGGCGACATAGTATATTATGACCATTTTTGAGCGACATACTATAGTATGACCATTTTTGGGCGACATAGTATAGTATGACCATTTTTGAGAGACATAGTATAGTATGACCATTTTTGGGCGACATAGTATAGTATGACCATTTTTGAGCGACATAGTATAGTATGACCATTTTTGGGCGACATAGTATAGTATGACCACTTTTGGGCGACATACTCTAGTTTAACTTTTTTTTAGTGATATACTATAGTATGACCATTTTTGGGCGACATACTATAGTATGACCATTTTTGAGAGACATAGTATAGTATAACCATTTTTGAGCGACATACTATAGTATGACCATTTTTGGGCGACATAGTATAGTATGACCATTTTTGAGAGACATAGTATAGTATGACCATTTTTGGGCGACATAGTATAGTATGACCATTTTTGAGCGACATACTATAGTATGACCATTTTTGGGCGACATAGTATAGTATGACCATTTTTGAGCGACATAGTATAGTATGACCATTTTTGGGCGACATAGTATAGTATGACCATTTTTGGGCGACATACTCTAGTTTAACATTTTTTTTTAGTGATATACTATAGTATGACTATTTTTGAGTGACATAGTATAGTATGACCTTTTTTGAGTGATATACTATAGTATGACCATTTTTGAGCGACATAGTATAGTATGACCATTTTTGGGCGACATACTCTAGTTTAACATTTTTTTTAGTGATATACTATAGTATGACTATTTTTGAGTGACATAGTATACTATGACCATTTTTGGGCGACATAGTATAGTATGACCATTTTTGAGTGATATACTATAGTATGACCATTTTTGAGCGACATAGTATACTATGACCATTTTTGGGCGACATAGTATAGTATGACCATTTTTGAGCGACATAGTATAGTAAGACCATTTTTGGGCGACATAGTATAGTATGACCATTTTTGAGAGACATAGTATAGTATGACCATTTTTGAGCGACATAGTATATTATGACCATTTTTGAGCGACATACTATAGTATGACCATTTTTGGGCGACATATTATAGTATGACCATTTTTGAGAGACATAGTATAGTATGACCATTTTTGGGCGACATAGTATAGTATGACCATTTTTGAGCGACATAGTATAGTATGACCATTTTTGGGCGACATAGTATAGTATGACCTTTTTTGGGCGACATACTCTAGTTTAACTTTTTTTTAGTGATATACTATAGTATGACCTTTTTTGAGCGACATAGTATAGTATGACCATTTTTGGGCGACATACTATAGTATGACCATTTTTGGGCGACATACTATAGTATGACCATTTTTGGGCGACATAGTATAGTATGACCATTTTTGAGAGACATAGTATAGTATGACCATTTTTGGGCGACATAGTATAGTATGACCATTTTTGAGCGACATACTATAGTATGACCATTTTTGGGCGACATAGTATAGTATGACCATTTTTGAGCGACATAGTATAGTATGACCATTTTTGGGCGACATAGTATAGTATGACCATTTTTGGGCGACATACTCTAGTTTAACATTTTTTTTTAGTGATATACAGTGATCCCTCGCCACTTCGCGGTTCACTTATCGCGGATTCGCTATTTCGCGGATTTTCATAATGCATTTTTTTTTTTTTGGTGCATTGTGTTCTGCATTCTGATTCGCTAAAAACTCACTCCCGCTTCTTGTATCAAAACATGCTACGAATTGTGCTATCATTTTGTCGTCTCGTTTGCAAAGAAGAAAAAAGAGCGACAACAGCTGCCTATCACTATGTTCTTCTCCCGAACAAACACACCTGCACCGCGGGCTTCAGAAGAAGAGAACACTGCAGAGCGCAGTCAGGATGCAGCGGCCCAGTCTGAAGAACAGTGAAACGGCCTACACGCGAGTCACTGTATTTGTAGACATGTAATAGTTGCTAATTGTAAAAAAAAAAATAAAGTTTTTTATTTCGCGGATTTCACTTATCGCGGGTCATTTTCGGAACGTAACCCCCGCGATAAACGAGGGATTACTGTACTATAGTATGACTATTTTTGAGTGACATAGTATAGTATGACCTTTTTTGAGTGATATACTATAGTATGACCATTTTTGAGCGACATAGTATAGTATGACCATTTTTGGGCGACATACTCTAGTTTAACATTTTTTTTAGTGATATACTATAGTATGACTATTTTTGAGTGACATAGTATAGTATGACCTTTTTTGAGTGATATACTATAGTATGACCATTTTTGAGCGACATAGTATACTATGACCATTTTTGGGCGACATAGTATAGTATGACCATTTTTGGGCGACATAGTATAGTATGACCATTTTTGAGCGACATAGTATAGTATGACCATTTTTGGGCGACATAGTATAGTATGACCATTTTTGAGAGACATAGTATAGTATGACCATTTTTGAGCGACATAGTATATTATGACCATTTTTGAGCGACATACTATAGTATGACCATTTTTGGGCGACATATTATAGTATGACCATTTTTGAGAGACATAGTATAGTATGACCATTTTTGGGCGACATAGTATAGTATGACCATTTTTGAGCGACATAGTATAGTATGACCATTTTTGGGCGACATAGTATAGTATGACCATTTTTGGGCGACATACTCTAGTTTAACTTTTTTTTAGTGATATACTATAGTATGACCTTTTTTGAGCGACATAGTATAGTATGACCATTTTTGGGCGACATACTATAGTATGACCATTTTTGGGCGACATACTATAGTATGACCATTTTTGAGAGACATAGTATAGTATGACCATTTTTGAGCGACATACTATAGTATGACCATTTTTGGGCGACATAGTATAGTATGACCATTTTTGAGAGACATAGTATAGTATGACCATTTTTGGGCGACATAGTATAGTATGACCATTTTTGAGCGACATAGTATAGTATGACCATTTTTGGGCGACATACTCTAGTTTAACTTTTTTTTAGTGATATACTATAGTATGACTATTTTTGGTCGACATAGTATAGTATGACCATTTTTGGGCGACATACTCTAGTTTAACATTTTTTTTTAGTGATATACTATAGTATGACTATTTTTGAGCGACATAGTATAGTATGACCTTTTTTGAGTGATATACTATAGTATGACCATTTTTGAGCGACATAGTATACTATGACCATTTTTGGGCGACATAGTATAGTATGACCATTTTTGAGCGACATAGTATAGTATGACCATTTTTGGGCGACATAGTATAGTATGACCATTTTTGAGAGACATAGTATAGTATGACCATTTTTGAGCGACATAGTATATTATGACCATTTTTGAGCGACATACTATAGTATGACCATTTTTGGGCGACATATTATAGTATGACCATTTTTGAGAGACATAGTATAGTATGACCATTTTTGGGCGACATAGTATAGTATGACCATTTTTGAGCGACATAGTATAGTATGACCATTTTTGGGCGACATAGTATAGTATGACCATTTTTGGGCGACATACTCTAGTTTAACTTTTTTTTAGTGATATACTATAGTATGACCTTTTTTGAGCGACATAGTATAGTATGACCATTTTTGGGCGACATACTATAGTATGACCATTTTTGGGCGACATACTATAGTATGACCATTTTTGAGAGACATAGTATAGTATGACCATTTTTGAGCGACATACTATAGTATGACCATTTTTGGGCGACATAGTATAGTATGACCATTTTTGAGAGACATAGTATAGTATGACCATTTTTGGGCGACATAGTATAGTATGACCATTTTTGAGAGACATAGTATAGTATGACCATTTTTGGGCGACATAGTATAGTATGACCATTTTTGAGCGACATACTATAGTATGACCATTTTTGGGCCACATAGTATAGTATGACCATTTTTGAGCGACATAGTATAGTATGACCATTTTTGAGCGACATAGTATAGTATGACCATTTTTGGGCGACATACTCTAGTTTAACATTTTTTTTTAGTGATATACTATAGTATGACTATTTTTGAGTGACATAGTATAGTATGACCTTTTTTGAGTGATATACTATAGTATGACCATTTTTGAGCGACATAGTATACTATGACCATTTTTGGGCGACATAGTATAGTATGACCATTTTTGAGCGACATAGTATAGTATGACCATTTTTGGGCGACATAGTATAGTATGACCATTTTTGAGAGACATAGTATAGTATGACCATTTTTGGGCGACATAGTATATTATGACCATTTTTGAGCGACATACTATAGTATGACCATTTTTGGGCGACATAGTATAGTATGACCATTTTTGAGAGACATAGTATAGTATGACCATTTTTGGGCGACATAGTATAGTATGACCATTTTTGAGCGACATAGTATAGTATGACCATTTTTGGGCGACATAGTATAGTATGACCACTTTTGGGCGACATACTCTAGTTTAACTTTTTTTTAGTGATATACTATAGTATGACCATTTTTGGGCGACATACTATAGTATGACCATTTTTGAGAGACATAGTATAGTATAACCATTTTTGAGCGACATACTATAGTATGACCATTTTTGGGCGACATAGTATAGTATGACCATTTTTGAGAGACATAGTATAGTATGACCATTTTTGGGCGACATAGTATAGTATGACCATTTTTGAGAGACATAGTATAGTATGACCATTTTTGAGAGACATAGTATAGTATGACCATTTTTGGGCGACATAGTATAGTATGACCATTTTTGAGAGACATAGTATAGTATGACCATTTTTGGGCGACATACTATAGTATGACCATTTTTGAGAGACATAGTATAGTATAACCATTTTTGAGCGACATACTATAGTATGACCATTTTTGAGAGACATAGTATAGTATAACCATTTTTGAGCGACATACTATAGTATGACCATTTTTGGGCGACATAGTATAGTATGACCATTTTTGAGAGACATAGTATAGTATGACCATTTTTGGGCGACATAGTATAGTATGACCATTTTTGAGCGACATACTATAGTATGACCATTTTTGGGCCACATAGTATAGTATGACCATTTTTGAGCGACATAGTATAGTATGACCATTTTTGAGCGACATAGTATAGTATGACCATTTTTGGGCGACATACTCTAGTTTAACATTTTTTTTTAGTGATATACTATAGTATGACTATTTTTGAGTGACATAGTATAGTATGACCTTTTTTGAGTGATATACTATAGTATGACCATTTTTGAGCGACATAGTATACTATGACCATTTTTGGGCGACATAGTATAGTATGACCATTTTTGAGCGACATAGTATAGTATGACCATTTTTGGGCGACATAGTATAGTATGACCATTTTTGAGAGACATAGTATAGTATGACCATTTTTGGGCGACATAGTATATTATGACCATTTTTGAGCGACATACTATAGTATGACCATTTTTGGGCGACATAGTATAGTATGACCATTTTTGAGAGACATAGTATAGTATGACCATTTTTGGGCGACATAGTATAGTATGACCATTTTTGAGCGACATAGTATAGTATGACCATTTTTGGGCGACATAGTATAGTATGACCACTTTTGGGCGACATACTCTAGTTTAACTTTTTTTTAGTGATATACTATAGTATGACCATTTTTGGGCGACATACTATAGTATGACCATTTTTGAGAGACATAGTATAGTATAACCATTTTTGAGCGACATACTATAGTATGACCATTTTTGGGCGACATAGTATAGTATGACCATTTTTGAGAGACATAGTATAGTATGACCATTTTTGGGCGACATAGTATAGTATGACCATTTTTGAGCGACATACTATAGTATGACCATTTTTGGGCGACATAGTATAGTATGACCATTTTTGAGCGACATAGTATAGTATGACCATTTTTGGGCGACATAGTATAGTATGACCATTTTTGGGTGACATACTCTAGTTTAACATTTTTTTTTAGTGATATACTATAGTATGACTATTTTTGAGTGACATAGTATAGTATGACCTTTTTTGAGTGATATACTATAGTATGACCATTTTTGAGCGACATAGTATAGTATGACCATTTTTGGGCGACATACTCTAGTTTAACTTTTTTTTAGTGATATACTATAGTATGACCTTTTTTGAGCGACATAGTATAGTATGACCATTTTTGGGCGACATACTATAGTATGACCATTTTTGGGCGACATACTATAGTATGACCATTTTTGGGCGACATAGTATAGTATGACCATTTTTGAGAGACATAGTATAGTATGACCATTTTTGGGCGACATAGTATAGTATGACCATTTTTGAGCGACATACTATAGTATGACCATTTTTGGGCGACATAGTATAGTATGACCATTTTTGAGCGACATAGTATAGTATGACCATTTTTGGGCGACATAGTATAGTATGACCATTTTTGGGCGACATACTCTAGTTTAACATTTTTTTTTAGTGATATACTATAGTATGACTATTTTTGAGTGACATAGTATAGTATGACCTTTTTTGAGTGATATACTATAGTATGACCATTTTTGAGCGACATAGTATAGTATGACCATTTTTGGGCGACATACTCTAGTTTAACATTTTTTTTAGTGATATACTATAGTATGACTATTTTTGAGTGACATAGTATAGTATGACCTTTTTTGAGTGATATACTATAGTATGACCATTTTTGAGCGACATAGTATACTATGACCATTTTTGGGCGACATAGTATAGTATGACCATTTTTGGGCGACATAGTATAGTATGACCATTTTTGAGCGATATAGTATAGTATGACCATTTTTGGGCGACATAGTATAGTATGACCATTTTTGAGAGACATAGTATAGTATGACCATTTTTGAGCGACATAGTATATTATGACCATTTTTGAGCGACATACTATAGTATGACCATTTTTGGGCGACATATTATAGTATGACCATTTTTGAGAGACATAGTATAGTATGACCATTTTTGGGCGACATAGTATAGTATGACCATTTTTGAGCGACATAGTATAGTATGACCATTTTTGGGCGACATAGTATAGTATGACCATTTTTGGGCGACATACTCTAGTTTAACTTTTTTTTAGTGATATACTATAGTATGACCTTTTTTGAGCGACATAGTATAGTATGACCATTTTTGGGCGACATACTATAGTATGACCATTTTTGGGCGACATACTATAGTATGACCATTTTTGAGAGACATAGTATAGTATGACCATTTTTGAGCGACATACTATAGTATGACCATTTTTGGGCGACATAGTATAGTATGACCATTTTTGAGAGACATAGTATAGTATGACCATTTTTGGGCGACATAGTATAGTATGACCATTTTTGAGCGACATAGTATAGTATGACCATTTTTGGGCGACATACTCTAGTTTAACTTTTTTTTAGTGATATACTATAGTATGACTATTTTTGGTCGACATAGTATAGTATGACCATTTTTGGGCGACATACTCTAGTTTAACATTTTTTTTTAGTGATATACTATAGTATGACTATTTTTGAGCGACATAGTATAGTATGACCTTTTTTGAGTGATATACTATAGTATGACCATTTTTGAGCGACATAGTATACTATGACCATTTTTGGGCGACATAGTATAGTATGACCATTTTTGAGCGACATAGTATAGTATGACCATTTTTGGGCGACATAGTATAGTATGACCATTTTTGAGAGACATAGTATAGTATGACCATTTTTGAGCGACATAGTATATTATGACCATTTTTGAGCGACATACTATAGTATGACCATTTTTGGGCGACATATTATAGTATGACCATTTTTGAGAGACATAGTATAGTATGACCATTTTTGGGCGACATAGTATAGTATGACCATTTTTGAGCGACATAGTATAGTATGACCATTTTTGGGCGACATAGTATAGTATGACCATTTTTGGGCGACATACTCTAGTTTAACTTTTTTTTAGTGATATACTATAGTATGACCTTTTTTGAGCGACATAGTATAGTATGACCATTTTTGGGCGACATACTATAGTATGACCATTTTTGGGCGACATACTATAGTATGACCATTTTTGAGAGACATAGTATAGTATGACCATTTTTGAGCGACATACTATAGTATGACCATTTTTGGGCGACATAGTATAGTATGACCATTTTTGAGAGACATAGTATAGTATGACCATTTTTGGGCGACATAGTATAGTATGACCATTTTTGAGCGACATAGTATAGTATGACCATTTTTGGGCGACATAGTATAGTATGACCATTTTTGAGCGACATAGTATAGTATGACCATTTTTGGGCGACATAGTATAGTATGACCATTTTTGGGCGACATAGTATAGTATGACCATTTTTGGGCGACATACTCTAGTTTAACATTTTTTTTTAGTGATATACTATAGTATGACTATTTTTGAGTGACATAGTATAGTATGACCTTTTTTGAGTGATATACTATAGTATGACCATTTTTGAGCGACATAGTATAGTATGACCATTTTTGGGCGACATACTCTAGTTTAACATTTTTTTTAGTGATATACTATAGTATGACTATTTTTGAGTGACATAGTATAGTATGACCTATTTCGAGCGACATAGTATAGTATGACCATTTTTGAGCGACATAGTATAGTATGACCATTTTTGGGCGACATAGTATAGTATGACCATTTTTGGGCGACATACTCTAGTTTAACTTTTTTTTAGTGATATACTATAGTATGACCATTTTTGAGCGACATAGCATAGTATGACCATTTTTGGGCGACATAGTATAGTATGACTATTTTTGGGCGACATAGCATAGTATGACCATTTTTGGGCGACATAGTATAGTATGACCATTTTTGAGCGACATAGTATAGTATGACCATTTTTGGGCGACATAGTATAGTATGACCTTTTTTGAGTGACATAGTATAGTATGACCTTTTTTGAGTGATATACTATAGTATGACCATTTTTGAGCGACATAGTATAGTATGACCATTTTTGGGCGACATAGTATATTATGACCATTTTTGGGCGACATAGTATAGAATGACCATTTTTGAGAGACATAGTATAGTATGACCATTTTTGGGCGACATAGTATAGTATGACCATTTTTGGGCGACATACTCTAGTTTAACTTTTTTTTAGTGATATACTATAGTATGACCATTTTTGGGCGACATAGTATAGTATGACCATTTTTGAGCGACATACTATAGTATGACCATTTTTGGGCGACATAGTATAGTATGACCATTTTTGGGCGACATAGTATAGTATGACCATTTTTGAGCGACATAGTATAGTATAACCATTTTTGAGCGACATACTATAGTATGACCATTTTTGAGCGACATAGTATAGTATGACCTTTTTTGAGCGACATACTATAGTATGACCATTTTTGGGCGACATATTATAGTATGACCATTTTTGAGAGACATAGTATAGTATGACCATTTTTGGGCGACATAGTATAGTATGACCATTTTTGAGCGACATAGTATAGTATGACCATTTTTGGGCGACATAGTATAGTATGACCATTTTTGGGCGACATACTCTAGTTTAACTTTTTTTTAGTGATATACTATAGTATGACCTTTTTTGAGCGACATAGTATAGTATGACCATTTTTGGGCGACATACTATAGTATGACCATTTTTGGGCGACATACTATAGTATGACCATTTTTGAGAGACATAGTATAGTATGACCATTTTTGAGCGACATACTATAGTATGACCATTTTTGGGCGACATAGTATAGTATGACCATTTTTGAGAGACATAGTATAGTATGACCATTTTTGGGCGACATAGTATAGTATGACCATTTTTGAGCGACATAGTATAGTATGACCATTTTTGGGCGACATAGTATAGTATGACCATTTTTGAGCGACATAGTATAGTATGACCATTTTTGGGCGACATAGTATAGTATGACCATTTTTGGGCGACATAGTATAGTATGACCATTTTTGGGCGACATACTCTAGTTTAACATTTTTTTTTAGTGATATACTATAGTATGTCTATTTTTGAGTGACATAGTATAGTATGACCTTTTTTGAGTGATATACTATAGTATGACCATTTTTGAGTGACATAGTATAGTATGACCTTTTTTGAGTGATATACTATAGTATGACCATTTTTGGGCGACATAGTATAGTATGACCATTTTTGGGCGACATACTCTAGTTTAACTTTTTTTTAGTGATATACTATAGTATGACTATTTTTGGTCGACATAGTATAGTATGACCATTTTTGGGCGACATAGTATAGTATGACCATTTTTGGGCGACATACTCTAGTTTAACTTTTTTTTAGTGATATACTATAGTATGACCATTTTTGAGCGACATAGCATAGTATGACCATTTTTGGGCGACATAGTATAGTATGACTATTTTTGGGCGACATAGCATAGTATGACCATTTTTGGGCGACATAGTATAGTATGACCATTTTTGAGCGACATAGTATAGTATGACCATTTTTGGGCGACATAGTATAGTATGACCTTTTTTGAGTGACATAGTATAGTATGACCTTTTTTGAGTGATATACTATAGTATGACCTTTTTTGAGCGACATACTATAGTATGACCATTTTTGGGCGACATATTATAGTATGACCATTTTTGAGAGACATAGTATAGTATGACCATTTTTGGGCGACATAGTATAGTATGACCATTTTTGAGCGACATAGTATAGTATGACCATTTTTGGGCGACATAGTATAGTATGACCATTTTTGGGCGACATACTCTAGTTTAACTTTTTTTTAGTGATATACTATAGTATGACCTTTTTTGAGCGACATAGTATAGTATGACCATTTTTGGGCGACATACTATAGTATGACCATTTTTGGGCGACATACTATAGTATGACCATTTTTGAGAGACATAGTATAGTATGACCATTTTTGAGCGACATACTATAGTATGACCATTTTTGGGCGACATAGTATAGTATGACCATTTTTGAGAGACATAGTATAGTATGACCATTTTTGGGCGACATAGTATAGTATGACCATTTTTGAGCGACATAGTATAGTATGACCATTTTTGGGCGACATAGTATAGTATGACCATTTTTGAGCGACATAGTATAGTATGACCATTTTTGGGCGACATAGTATAGTATGACCATTTTTGGGCGACATAGTATAGTATGACCATTTTTGGGCGACATACTCTAGTTTAACATTTTTTTTTAGTGATATACTATAGTATGTCTATTTTTGAGTGACATAGTATAGTATGACCTTTTTTGAGTGATATACTATAGTATGACCATTTTTGAGTGACATAGTATAGTATGACCTTTTTTGAGTGATATACTATAGTATGACCATTTTTGGGCGACATAGTATAGTATGACCATTTTTGGGCGACATACTCTAGTTTAACTTTTTTTTAGTGATATACTATAGTATGACTATTTTTGGTCGACATAGTATAGTATGACCATTTTTGGGCGACATAGTATAGTATGACCATTTTTGGGCGACATACTCTAGTTTAACTTTTTTTTAGTGATATACTATAGTATGACCATTTTTGAGCGACATAGCATAGTATGACCATTTTTGGGCGACATAGTATAGTATGACTATTTTTGGGCGACATAGCATAGTATGACCATTTTTGGGCGACATAGTATAGTATGACCATTTTTGAGCGACATAGTATAGTATGACCATTTTTGGGCGACATAGTATAGTATGACCTTTTTTGAGTGACATAGTATAGTATGACCTTTTTTGAGTGATATACTATAGTATGACCATTTTTGAGCGACATAGTATAGTATGACCATTTTTGGGCGACATAGTATATTATGACCATTTTTGGGCGACATAGTATAGTATGACCATTTTTGAGAGACATAGTATAGTATGACCATTTTTGGGCGACATAGTATAGTATGACCATTTTTGGGCGACATACTCTAGTTTAACTTTTTTTTAGTGATATACTATAGTATGACCATTTTTGGGCGACATAGTATAGTATGACCATTTTTGAGCGACATACTATAGTATGACCATTTTTGGGCGACATAGTATAGTATGACCATTTTTGGGCGACATAGTATAGTATGACCATTTTTGAGCGACATAGTATAGTATAACCATTTTTGAGCGACATACTATAGTATGACCATTTTTGAGCGACATAGTATAGTATGACCTTTTTTGAGCGACATACTATAGTATGACCATTTTTGAGCGACATAGTATAGTATGACCTTTTTTGAGTGATATACTATAGTATGACCATTTTTGAGTGACATAGTATAGTATGACCTTTTTTGAGTGATATACTATAGTATGACCATTTTTGAGTGACATAGTATAGTATAACCATTTTTGAGCGACATACTATAGTATGACCATTTTTGAGTGACATAGTATAGTATGACCTTTTTTGAGTGATATACTATAGTATGACCATTTTTGAGTGACATAGTATAGTATGACCTTTTTTGAGTGATATACTATAGTATGACCATTTTTGGTCGACATAGTATAGTATGACCATTTTTGGGCGACATACTCTAGTTTAACTTTTTTTTTAGTGATATACTATAGTATGACCATTTTTGAGCGACATAGCATAGTATGACTATTTTTGGGCGACATAGCATAGTATGACTATTTTTGGGCGACATAGTATAGTATGACTATTTTTGGGCGACATAGTATAGTATGACCATTTTTGAGCGACATAGTATAGTATGACCATTTTTGGGCGACATAGTATAGTATGACCATTTTTGGGCGACATACTCTAGTTTAACTTTTTTTTAGTGATATACTATAGTATGACCATTTTTGGGCGACATAGTATAGTATGACCATTTTTGAGCGACATACTATAGTATGACCATTTTTGGGCGACATAGTATAGTATGACCATTTTTGGGCGACATAGTATAGTATGACCATTTTTGAGCGACATAGTATAGTATAACCATTTTTGAGCGACATACTATAGTATGACCATTTTTGAGCGACATAGTATAGTATGACCTTTTTTGAGCGACATACTATAGTATGACCATTTTTGAGCGACATAGTATAGTATGACCTTTTTTGAGTGATATACTATAGTATGACCATTTTTGAGTGACATAGTATAGTATGACCTTTTTTGAGTGATATACTATAGTATGACCATTTTTGAGTGACATAGTATAGTATAACCATTTTTGAGCGACATACTATAGTATGACCATTTTTGAGTGACATAGTATAGTATGACCTTTTTTGAGTGATATACTATAGTATGACCATTTTTGAGTGACATAGTATAGTATGACCTTTTTTGAGTGATATACTATAGTATGACCATTTTTGGGCGACATAGTATAGTATGACCATTTTTGGGCGACATACTCTAGTTTAACTTTTTTTTTAGTGATATACTATAGTATGACCATTTTTGAGCGACATAGCATAGTATGACTATTTTTGGGCGACATAGCATAGTATGACTATTTTTGGGCGACATAGTATAGTATGACTATTTTTGGGCGACATAGTATAGTATGACCATTTTTGAGCGACATAGTATAGTATGACCATTTTTGGGCGACATACTCTAGTTTAACTTTTTTTTAGTGATATACTATAGTATGACCTTTTTTGAGTGACATAGTATAGTATAACCATTTTTGAGCGACATACTATAGTATGACCATTTTTGAGTGACATAGTATAGTATGACCTTTTTTGAGTGATATACTATAGTATGACCATTTTTGAGTGACATAGTATAGTATGACCTTTTTTGAGTGATATACTATAGTATGACCATTTTTGGGCGACATAGTATAGTATGACCATTTTTGGGCGACATACTATAGTATGACCATTTTTGGGCGACATAGTATAGTATGACCATTTTTGAGAGACATAGTATAGTATGACCATTTTTGGGCGACATAGTATAGTATGACCATTTTTGGGCGACATAGTATAGTATGACCATTTTTGAGCGACATAGTATAGTATGACCATTTTTGGGCGACATAGTATAGTATGACCATTTTTGGGCGACATACTCTAGTTTAACATTTTTTTTTAGTGATATACTATAGTATGACTATTTTTGAGTGACATAGTATAGTATGACCATTTTTGGGCGACATACTATAGTATGACCATTTTTGGGCGACATAGTATAGTATGACCATTTTTGAGAGACATAGTATAGTATGACCATTTTTGGGCGACATAGTATAGTATGACCATTTTTGAGCGACATAGTATACTATGACCATTTTTGGGCGACATAGTATAGTATGACCATTTTTGAGCGACATAGTATAGTATGACCATTTTTGGGCGACATAGTATAGTATGACCATTTTTGAGAGACATAGTATAGTATGACCATTTTTGAGCGACATAGTATATTATGACCATTTTTGGGCGACATAGTATAGTATGACCATTTTTGGGCGACATACTCTAGTTTAACTTTTTTTTTAGTGATATACTATAGTATGACCATTTTTGAGCGACATAGCATAGTATGACTATTTTTGGGCGACATAGCATAGTATGACTATTTTTGAGCGACATACTATAGTATGACCATTTTTGGGCGACATAGTATAGTATGACCATTTTTGAGAGACATAGTATAGTATGACCATTTTTGGGCGACATAGTATAGTATGACCATTTTTGAGCGACATACTATAGTATGACCATTTTTGGGCGACATAGTATAGTATGACCATTTTTGAGCGACATAGTATAGTATGACCATTTTTGGGCGACATAGTATAGTATGACCATTTTTGGGCGACATACTCTAGTTTAACATTTTTTTTTAGTGATATACTATAGTATGACTATTTTTGAGTGACATAGTATAGTATGACCTTTTTTGAGTGATATACTATAGTATGACCATTTTTGAGCGACATAGTATAGTATGACCATTTTTGGGCGACATACTCTAGTTTAACATTTTTTTTAGTGATATACTATAGTATGACTATTTTTGAGTGACATAGTATAGTATGACCTTTTTTGAGTGATATACTATAGTATGACCATTTTTGAGCGACATAGTATACTATGACCATTTTTGGGCGACATAGTATAGTATGACCATTTTTGAGCGACATAGTATAGTAAGACCATTTTTGGGCGACATAGTATAGTATGACCATTTTTGAGAGACATAGTATAGTATGACCATTTTTGAGCGACATACTATAGTATGACCATTTTTGGGCGACATATTATAGTATGACCATTTTTGGGCGACATATTATAGTATGACCATTTTTGAGAGACATAGTATAGTATGACCATTTTTGGGCGACATAGTATAGTATGACCATTTTTGAGCGACATAGTATAGTATGACCATTTTTGGGCGACATAGTATAGTATGACCATTTTTGGGCGACATACTCTAGTTTAACTTTTTTTTAGTGATATACTATAGTATGACCTTTTTTGAGCGACATAGTATAGTATGACCATTTTTGGGCGACATACTATAGTATGACCATTTTTGGGCGACATACTATAGTATGACCATTTTTGGGCGACATAGTATAGTATGACCATTTTTGAGAGACATAGTATAGTATGACCATTTTTGGGCGACATAGTATAGTATGACCATTTTTGAGCGACATACTATAGTATGACCATTTTTGGGCGACATAGTATAGTATGACCATTTTTGAGAGACATAGTATAGTATGACCATTTTTGGGCGACATAGTATAGTATGACCATTTTTGGGCGACATACTCTAGTTTAACATTTTTTTTTAGTGATATACTATAGTATGACTATTTTTGAGTGACATAGTATAGTATGACCTTTTTTGAGTGATATACTATAGTATGACCATTTTTGAGCGACATAGTATAGTATGACCATTTTTGGGCGACATACTCTAGTTTAACATTTTTTTTAGTGATATACTATAGTATGACTATTTTTGAGTGACATAGTATAGTATGACCTTTTTTGAGTGATATACTATAGTATGACCATTTTTGAGCGACATAGTATACTATGACCATTTTTGGGCGACATAGTATAGTATGACCATTTTTGGGCGACATAGTATAGTATGACCATTTTTGAGCGACATAGTATAGTATGACCATTTTTGGGCGACATAGTATAGTATGACCATTTTTGAGAGACATAGTATAGTATGACCATTTTTGAGCGACATAGTATATTATGACCATTTTTGAGCGACATACTATAGTATGACCATTTTTGGGCGACATATTATAGTATGACCATTTTTGAGAGACATAGTATAGTATGACCATTTTTGGGCGACATAGTATAGTATGACCATTTTTGGGCGACATAGTATAGTATGACCATTTTTGGGCGACATAGTATAGTATGACCATTTTTGGGCGACATACTCTAGTTTAACTTTTTTTTAGTGATATACTATAGTATGACCTTTTTTGAGCGACATAGTATAGTATGACCATTTTTGGGCGACATACTATAGTATGACCATTTTTGGGCGACATACTATAGTATGACCATTTTTGAGAGACATAGTATAGTATGACCATTTTTGAGCGACATACTATAGTATGACCATTTTTGGGCGACATAGTATAGTATGACCATTTTTGAGAGACATAGTATAGTATGACCATTTTTGGGCGACATAGTATAGTATGACCATTTTTGAGAGACATAGTATAGTATGACCATTTTTAGGCGACATAGTATAGTATGACCATTTTTGGGCGACATACTCTAGTTTAACTTTTTTTTAGTGATATACTATAGTATGACTATTTTTGGTCGACATAGTATAGTATGACCATTTTTGGGCGACATACTCTAGTTTAACATTTTTTTTTAGTGATATACTATAGTATGACTATTTTTGAGCGACATAGTATAGTATGACCTTTTTTGAGTGATATACTATAGTATGACCATTTTTGAGCGACATAGTATACTATGACCATTTTTGGGCGACATAGTATAGTATGACCATTTTTGAGCGACATAGTATAGTATGACCATTTTTGGGCGACATAGTATAGTATGACCATTTTTGAGAGACATAGTATAGTATGACCATTTTTGAGCGACATAGTATATTATGACCATTTTTGAGCGACATACTATAGTATGACCATTTTTGGGCGACATATTATAGTATGACCATTTTTGAGAGACATAGTATAGTATGACCATTTTTGGGCGACATAGTATAGTATGACCATTTTTGAGCGACATAGTATAGTATGACCATTTTTGGGCGACATAGTATAGTATGACCATTTTTGGGCGACATACTCTAGTTTAACTTTTTTTAGTGATATACTATAGTATGACCTTTTTTGAGCGACATAGTATAGTATGACCATTTTTGGGCGACATACTATAGTATGACCATTTTTGGGCGACATACTATAGTATGACCATTTTTGAGAGACATAGTATAGTATGACCATTTTTGAGCGACATACTATAGTATGACCATTTTTGGGCGACATAGTATAGTATGACCATTTTTGAGAGACATAGTATAGTATGACCATTTTTGGGCGACATAGTATAGTATGACCATTTTTGAGCGACATAGTATAGTATGACCATTTTTGGGCGACATAGTATAGTATGACCATTTTTGAGCGACATAGTATAGTATGACCATTTTTGGGCGACATAGTATAGTATGACCATTTTTGGGCGACATAGTATAGTATGACCATTTTTGGGCGACATACTCTAGTTTAACATTTTTTTTAGTGATATACTATAGTATGACTATTTTTGAGTGACATAGTATAGTATGACCTTTTTTGAGTGATATACTATAGTATGACCATTTTTGAGCGACATAGTATAGTATGACCATTTTTGGGCGACATACTCTAGTTTAACATTTTTTTTAGTGATATACTATAGTATGACTCTTTTTGAGTGACATAGTATAGTATGACCTTTTTTGAGTGATATACTATAGTATGACCATTTTTGAGCGACATAGTATACTATGACCATTTTTGGGCGACATAGTATAGTATGACCATTTTTGAGCGACATAGTATAGTATGACCATTTTTGGGCGACATAGTATAGTATGACCATTTTTGAGAGACATAGTATAGTATGACCATTTTTGAGCGACATAGTATATTATGACCATTTTTGAGCGACATACTATAGTATGACCATTTTTGGGCGACATATTATAGTATGACCATTTTTGAGAGACATAGTATAGTATGACCATTTTTGGGCGACATAGTATAGTATGACCATTTTTGAGCGACATAGTATAGTATGACCATTTTTGGGCGACATAGTATAGTATGACCATTTTTGGGCGACATACTCTAGTTTAACTTTTTTTTAGTGATATACTATAGTATGACCTTTTTTGAGCGACATAGTATAGTATGACCATTTTTGGGCGACATACTATAGTATGACCATTTTTGGGCGACATACTATAGTATGACCATTTTTGAGAGACATAGTATAGTATGACCATTTTTGAGCGACATACTATAGTATGACCATTTTTGGGCGACATAGTATAGTATGACCATTTTTGAGAGACATAGTATAGTATGACCATTTTTGGGCGACATAGTATAGTATGACCATTTTTGAGCGACATAGTATAGTATGACCATTTTTGGGCGACATAGTATAGTATGACCATTTTTGAGCGACATAGTATAGTATGACCATTTTTGGGCGACATAGTATAGTATGACCATTTTTGGGCGACATAGTATAGTATGACCATTTTTGGGCGACATACTCTAGTTTAACATTTTTTTTAGTGATATACTATAGTATGACTATTTTTGAGTGACATAGTATAGTATGACCTTTTTTGAGTGATATACTATAGTATGACCATTTTTGAGTGACATAGTATAGTATGACCTTTTTTGAGTGATATACTATAGTATGACCATTTTTGGGCGACATAGTATAGTATGACCATTTTTGGGCGACATACTCTAGTTTAACTTTTTTTTAGTGATATACTATAGTATGACTATTTTTGGTCGACATAGTATAGTATGACCATTTTTGGGCGACATAGTATAGTATGACCATTTTTGGGCGACATACTCTAGTTTAACTTTTTTTTAGTGATATACTATAGTATGACCATTTTTGAGCGACATAGCATAGTATGACCATTTTTGGGCGACATAGTATAGTATGACTATTTTTGGGCGACATAGCATAGTATGACCATTTTTGGGCGACATAGTATAGTATGACTATTTTTGGGCGACATAGTATAGTATGACCATTTTTGAGCGACATAGTATAGTATGACCATTTTTGGGCGACATAGTATAGTATGACCTTTTTTGAGTGACATAGTATAGTATGACCTTTTTTGAGTGATATACTATAGTATGACCATTTTTGAGCGACATAGTATAGTATGACCATTTTTGGGCGACATAGTATATTATGACCATTTTTGGGCGACATAGTATAGTATGACCATTTTTGAGAGACATAGTATAGTATGACCATTTTTGGGCGACATAGTATAGTATGACCATTTTTGGGCGACATACTCTAGTTCAACTTTTTTTTAGTGATATACTATAGTATGACCATTTTTGGGCGACATAGTATAGTATGACCATTTTTGAGCGACATACTATAGTATGACCATTTTTGGGCGACATAGTATAGTATGACCATTTTTGGGCGACATAGTATAGTATGACCATTTTTGAGCGACATAGTATAGTATAACCATTTTTGAGCGACATACTATAGTATGACCATTTTTGAGCGACATAGTATAGTATGACCTTTTTTGAGCGACATACTATAGTATGACCATTTTTGAGCGACATAGTATAGTATGACCTTTTTTGAGCGACATACTATAGTATGACCATTTTTGAGCGACATAGTATAGTATGACCTTTTTTGAGCGATATACTATAGTATGACCATTTTTGAGTGACATAGTATAGTATAACCATTTTTGAGCGACATACTATAGTATGACCATTTTTGAGTGACATAGTATAGTATGACCATTTTTGAGAGACATAGTATAGTATGACCATTTTTGGGCGACATAGTATAGTATGACCATTTTTGAGCGACATAGTATAGTATGACCATTTTTGGGCGACATAGTATAGTATGACCATTTTTGAGCGACATAGTATAGTATGACCATTTTTGGGCGACATAGTATAGTATGACCATTTTTGGGCGACATACTCTAGTTTAACATTTTTTTTTAGTGATATACTATAGTATGACTATTTTTGAGTGACATAGTATAGTATGACCTTTTTTGAGTGATATACTATAGTATGACCATTTTTGAGTGACATAGTATAGTATGACCTTTTTTGAGTGATATACTATAGTATGACCATTTTTGGGCGACATAGTATAGTATGACCATTTTTGGGCGACATACTCTAGTTTAACTTTTTTTTAGTGATATACTATAGTATGACTATTTTTGGTCGACATAGTATAGTATGACCATTTTTGGGCGACATAGTATAGTATGACCATTTTTGGGCGACATACTCTAGTTTAACTTTTTTTTAGTGATATACTATAGTATGACCATTTTTGAGCGACATAGCATAGTATGACCATTTTTGGGCGACATAGTATAGTATGACTATTTTTGGGCGACATAGCATAGTATGACCATTTTTGGGCGACATAGTATAGTATGACTATTTTTGGGCGACATAGTATAGTATGACCATTTTTGAGCGACATAGTATAGTATGACCATTTTTGGGCGACATAGTATAGTATGACCTTTTTTGAGTGACATAGTATAGTATGACCTTTTTTGAGTGATATACTATAGTATGACCATTTTTGAGCGACATAGTATAGTATGACCATTTTTGGGCGACATAGTATATTATGACCATTTTTGGGCGACATAGTATAGTATGACCATTTTTGAGAGACATAGTATAGTATGACCATTTTTGGGCGACATAGTATAGTATGACCATTTTTGGGCGACATACTCTAGTTTAACTTTTTTTTAGTGATATACTATAGTATGACCATTTTTGGGCGACATAGTATAGTATGACCATTTTTGAGCGACATACTATAGTATGACCATTTTTGGGCGACATAGTATAGTATGACCATTTTTGGGCGACATAGTATAGTATGACCATTTTTGAGCGACATAGTATAGTATAACCATTTTTGAGCGACATACTATAGTATGACCATTTTTGAGCGACATAGTTTAGTATGACCTTTTTTGAGCGACATACTATAGTATGACCATTTTTGAGCGACATAGTATAGTATGACCTTTTTTGAGCGACATACTATAGTATGACCATTTTTGAGCGACATAGTATAGTATGACCTTTTTTGAGTGATATACTATAGTATGACCATTTTTGAGTGACATAGTATAGTATAACCATTTTTGAGCGACATACTATAGTATGACCATTTTTGAGTGACATAGTATAGTATGACCTTTTTTGAGTGATATACTATAGTATGACCATTTTTGAGTGACATAGTATAGTATGACCTTTTTTGAGTGATATACTATAGTATGACCATTTTTGGGCGACATAGTATAGTATGACCATTTTTGGGCGACATACTCTAGTTTAACTTTTTTTTTAGTGATATACTATAGTATGACCATTTTTGAGCGACATAGCATAGTATGACTATTTTTGGGCGACATAGCATAGTATGACTATTTTTGGGCGACATAGTATAGTATGACTATTTTTGGGCGACATAGTATAGTATGACCATTTTTGAGCGACATAGTATAGTATGACCATTTTTGGGCGACATACTCTAGTTTAACTTTTTTTTAGTGATATACTATAGTATGACCATTTTTGAGCGACATAGCATAGTATGACTATTTTTGGGCGACATAGCATAGTATGACTATTTTTGGGCGACATAGTATAGTATGACTATTTTTGGGCGACATAGTATAGTATGACTATTTTTGGGCGACATACTATAGTATGACCATTTTTGAGCGGTATAGTATAGTATGACCATTTTTGGGCGACATAGTATAGTATGACCTTTTTTGAGTGATATACTATAGTATGACCTTTTTTGAGCGACATAGTATAGTATGACCTTTTTTGAGTGATATACTATAGTATGACCTTTTTTGAGCGACATAGTATAGTATGACCTTTTTTGAGCGACATAGTATAGTATGACCATTTTTGAGCGACATAGTATAGTATGACCTTTTTTGGGCGACATACTCTAGTTTAACTTTTTTTTTAGTGATATACTATAGTATGACCATTTTTGGGCGACATAGTATAGTATGACTATTTTTGGGCGACATACTATAGTATGACCATTTGGATAACATGCAACAGTAGTACTTGTTTTAGGATGACATGCTCTATTACAACTTCTTCTGGTCAACATTCAACTGAGCCTCTACTCGGAGGAGTCGGGTATCGAACCAATGACCTACTGACTGGTCGCCAAGTGCTCTACCTCCGCGCTACAGCCACCTGTAGTACATGCTGTGCTACAGTAAGACTCCTTTCGGATGACATGTCATAACATAACTGCTTTTTCGATGACATGCTATGGTATGCAGCAAAGCAGTGAACAGGCCCTTTTTTATTCTTATTTAGAGTCACTGTGAGCGGTCAGCATGCACAAAAACATAACCACTCATATTCATATCTGTGAATAGTAAATAAACATTTTCTAAAAGGGTTTTTTGAGTCAAAAGTCTTCACTTTCATTCATGAACGTAGAATCACAGATAACAGGGTTTAAAATACAGCATTTCTGTAGAACTTGAATCATCAACTCAAGCTGTTTTTACTCCAGTAAAAGTGTAAGCAGAAAAAAAGTCTTCTCATTAGGGATACGTACTCAAAATTATACTAACATAAGGTAAAGAAGTATTTGTACTCCGATGTACTGATTGAGTGATTTGGGGGCTTTAACACATTGAATCTCTTGTCTGGAACAATCCGTGAATCAGAGCTTGTCTCCACTATGAACAGTTGTATATTGACCTGATGACTTTGGTTATCAGTCGTCTGTGAGGAATTTCACTGATATGAGCAGCACAGGAAACAGCACAGGCTGCTCAGCCAGCAGAAGTCTACTCACTGCATTCACACTTTGCAAACAGAAAACTGATGCAATTTTGCTGTTTCAGAAGTTGTGTTTTCAGTCCAGTAAATATGTAGTATAAATATCAAGTCAGATTAAGGGAATAAACTCACAATACACATTTGTTTTACTTGTGTTTTCTTTCATGTATTTGTTCACCCTCCAACCGTGTGAAAATCCATTTCAAACTTTCATCAACAGAATTATGTTCTACATTCTGCAAACAACAATAAGTATTTACTCAAGTATTTTACAAACATTTCAAGGCAATAAGAAGAGAGGTGTTAGGACGTGTGTGGAAATAACAATCCTTCAGTCAATAAAAGCAGAAAACCTTCAGATCTTCCTTTCCACGTGTTCACCCTGGCTCTTCAGGGATGAGGTTTTATTCTTCGAGTTGCTTTTTATTTCACATCATAGATCAGCAACGAGGACGGCACACTGCATCGCCAAAATACCCAGAAAACAGTTTCATTGCAGATTTGGTTTTTTTGTGGGCGAAGTGAGAGACGTTTGACAGCGACTTTAAAACACTAAGTCAATGAAGGAAGTCTATCGATGTTGGAGAAGAGAAGAAACTCCTGCTCCTTCTTCACAGCATCTCGTTGTTACGTCTGACACCTTCATACTAGATGTCCATGTCAAACTGTGCGTCTTCATCTTAAAGAAAAAATACATATTAAACGTCAGGATTCATTCTTAATATAATCCCAATAATGAATAGAACTGCTAATAACAATATTCTAATTGTCTACCCTAACCCTGAATGTATTGTTGAATGAAATGATTAATCGATTAGTTGTTTGGTTCCACAACCCAAAGATCATCAGTTTACTGTTATAGAAGAATAAAGAAACCAGGAAATAATCAGAGAACAGAAGCTGAACCAGAAAATCAGGACATTTTAGAATTAAAAAAATATTCAAATCCATTAATCAATGATCAAAACAGATGGTGATAATTGTGATAGTTGGCCACTAATCAATAATTCAACTCATTGTTGCAGATCTACTCTGGAACAATTCAAGATTATAGTTGCTTTAATAATACTTAGAGCTGCAAGTGATGATTATTCTGAGAATTAACTAATTATTCAGACGATGAACTGATTAGTAGTTTGGTTCATTAAAAGGTGTCAAACTGAACTTCTACGGGGTTGAGGTCAGTCCATCCGTGTCTTTATAGATCTGCTTTGTGCACTGGATGGGGGAGCAAATACTTTTCTTTTACTTTTTAACCTCATCTATCACGACTGATGAAGCTAAGATGATGGTTAGTGTTGGTGGTAAAAAGCCTGAGGAACTACTGGTGATAGCTGATCACTCATCAATACTCCAACGTACCGCTGTTGCTGCTGTCAGCTGCAGTGATGCTGTTGTTGTTCAGTAGTTCTTTACGAGCCGTCTCTCCAGCCTCCGTGGACGAAGGACTGGTCACGCCTGGAATGTCCGGCAGACCGCGGGGGGGGGTCCTGGCCAGCGGCGAGCTGCGACGGCCGAGCAGGAACTTGCGGTCATAGATTACCCTGGTACCTGATGAAGACATTCAGTTTAATACAGGAAGTCTCGTCCTATTGGGCCCAGGGCTGCGTTAGAATCATTGGGTGATTATGAATTTAAATGCAGCAGTTTGAGACGCTATAGAATATCAATGATGAATATTATCCAGTCACATCTTATCTGTTCTAAATGGAACTCAGACTCAGTCAGTGAGGGGGGGTTAACCCTGGTTTAGGAACGCTCAGCTGCTTTTCTAGTCTTCTTCAGGCTACGAGTGTTCACACGCATGGAAGCTAAACACTCACACATCAAGGATGCACCGACATGCAGGGAGGAGTCGGGAACCGAACCCACAACCTTCTGATGGCTACAGCCACATCTGGATGCTTCATACACACGTTTCAACATTATTTTAACTTTATAAGCCCTATTATAATTAAAATGCGTTTTCTCTTGTCAAAGTATGGAGGGAATTTTTCTTAAAACACCAACACGTGTGATGAAGAAAAAAGTTATTTTAAGATAGAAGTTACTTTCCCCAAAAGTAAGTGAAGTAGTCACTGAGTGTAAAACTATAAACTGTAAAAATAACCAGTTACTTTGGAAAACGCTGCACCCTTCTTTAATGAAATTAAAATATAAATTCAATTATTTATAGTAATGACTGACATTTGATAGATAGGGACATTTCATAGTTCTAATCACCTGTTCAGGTGCAGCATCATTATTATTAACATGTCATGGACTCGTTGTCCCACCAGGTGTCGCTACTATTCCCCAAAATCAGCTGATGCAGCCTCAAACAAAACTCAACACATGCCTCGTATAATAGGAAACCATGTCAGGAAGTAGGAAACATCAAATCCACATGACAGCTTCTTTATTCCTGCAGCCAGAAAACATCTGTGTCCTCCAGAACCAACCGGACAGTTAGCATTAGCAGCTAACTGCTGCTAGCCTCATGGCTTCGCACCTGGAGTCTCGGCACCATCCACTAATTATGGGTACCGGCGTATTCCATTTTGACCCTAAGTTTTCCTACACGTACCAGTCATATAAAAGGCTCTTACCAGAAACCAAGTGTTGTTATCTGAAGCAGTGGTGTTTTCCTTTTACCTTAAATGTTGTATTTTTTCAGCGGAATGGGTGTTTCATCTCGCGTGTAGGTGTAATTCCGGTTCTGGCCTGCGGCGCAGTGAAGGGGGCGTGGGGGCGCTGTGGAGCAGTTTACCCCCCGAAGCTCGACAGCAGACGCAGGTTTGTGAGGAATTGACACACGATTGTGTTGGAAAGTAGGCAATATCAAGAACCTGAACACGCCGTAGCCGCGAATAACAATCTTAGCTTTAAAGTAGACGCTAATTTGTAATGATTGGGACTTGCAGGAAAATGTGAGAGCGAAATGTACGACGCATGTTGCCCCAAATTTGGCTGATGGAACCGAGACTGCCCAGCGTGCGGAGCCTGGAGTTCTCGGAGGCTAGCTGTGCAGCGACAGGAAGTTAGCACGAAAACTCTTTAATTCACCCAGTCAACGAGGAAGCAGCGTGCGGCGCCCGCCACGCACGCCACGCCGCGAACAGCGCACGTACCGCCCGGCGTGGTGCAGCAGTGGGCGGGCACGTGCTCCGCGTCGCTGGCGGCCACCGTCCGCGTGGAAGGGATGTCCGTGGCCCTGCTCTGCTGGCAGGGGGCGGACATCTTCCTCAGAGAAACAAACCCAGTAAATAAGAAACAGACGAGCAGAAAATCCAGTTTTCTTTCTTTAGCAACGAAGCGACACGCGCCTGTTTCCAGGTTATTGCTTTGAAACGGAAACGCTCAGATAAATACAAACAAAGGGCCGTTTTCATTGGTGCAAACGATTAAAGGTAGAATCTGAACGGCCCGTGTTACCACACACACACACACACACACACACACACACACACACACAGTGTCCAGGTTTAACAAAGGAAACGTTCCTGCACACAGACAGACGGGCTGCGTCTGCTGCCCCCTGCAGGCCCCCCCCGCTGCCGCCCCCCCCCCCCTGCTGCTGCACCCCCCCCCCTGCTGCTGCCCCCCGCTGCCCCCTGCAGGCCCCTGCAGGCCCCCCCCGCTGCCGCCCCCCCCCCCCCCCCCCCCCCCCCTGCTGCTGCCCCCCGCTGCCCCCTGCAGGCCCCTGCAGGCCCCCCCCCGCTGCCCTCTGCTGCCCCCTGCTGCCCCCCCCCCCCTGCTGCTGCCCCCTGCAGGCCCCTGCTGCCCCCCCCTGCAGGCCCCCCCTCCCCCCCCCTGCTGCCCCCTGCAGGCCCCTGCTGCTGCAACACGGTGTCACACCTTAATAACAAATAATCCTTTAAAAGATCTGAAAAGTATAAATACAAAAGCAGCAATCTGGTGCAATGAGTAAAATCAAGATGTTATAGAGCTTTAATAATAACTAGATCAGATAAAATAGGACTTTACTGATCCCACAAAAAGGAAATGTGCTCATTACTGCAGCTCAGCACAGGTGTAACAGAGTAAAGAGAAAAATAAAATAAAAGCTATAAAAAATACGCAACACTATATACTATATACAATCGGTTGAATTTGTTGAGCAGCATACACATTAAGCATTATGGACATATTTAGAATGGACATATAAACTATGCATAAATAAGATATAGACCAATAATCGCTATTAATGTATAATTTCAGCTATAGACTATTGATGACTACTGAATAAAAGTGTCAAACAGATTTCGTTATATTATTCTAAGGTATAAAACAATTATGTTTTAGGTTATGAATGTGGAGACAAATTCAAAAGAGCTGCAGTGATTAATCGATGGATCGATTAGTTTCCAACTATATGAAGTTTCTCTCTGTAGGAACTGATGATCTTTGGGTTGTGGGCTGTTGCTTGGCAGCAATGAAATATATATCTGGCCGTATGTGTCATATAAAACCCAGGAAAAGGTGTTAATATGGGACCTTTAACATTTGCTCCGTCTCACACAAAAACCACTGACGCCACACACACACAGAACATTTCATTTCTTTATTAATTTTGTAAATGTTGAGCTGGTGTACAGAGTAAATTGTCAATAGATGTCCTCAGATTTGATTGGATTAAAAGGGTTAAAGACATGTAGATTTTAAATTCATGTTTTTGACTTTTCATAACAATAAAAAAAAGCAAACAAAAAAACAAGTTAAAATACCCACAAGACCCCTGTTTATCCCCAGGTTGCAGGCGTTACCCAGAACTCAACAGTCTGTTGGTAGCTACAGCTTATGATGCTAAAAGTACATCCATAACATAACTAGAATCCCATTTGACAAGTAAGGGTGCATAGCATTCTAAGTAAATATATATATGTATATATATATATATATATATTCATATATTTCATATATATATAGCCTTTTATGTTAAAAACATTTTCTGTGCATGTGCGCAGTTGCATTCCTTAGTATTGAGTAATATACTATTGCGTTAATAATGTCTTCAATCCATTCTAAAAGGAATATACATATGTTCTCTAGTTTTTGCAACAGTTAATATTTTTGCATGAACTGGGTGCATGGCATCATCATCATCATCATCATCATCATCATCATCATCATCTCATTTTTCTGCTGTGGCCTCTCCTCCCTTCACGTTGCATTGGGTTGAGTCTCCTCCTCTTTCTCACTTACAACATCAAACTGACCCCTGTGGAAGCCTCAGGAAACTGGCTCAGTCTCGTGTTTGGTAAAAAGCGGCAGAAGTGGATCAGGAGCGTCGGCTGTGGGGAGGAAGAACCGTGTTCTGGAGCCAGGAGCCAGTGGCGTCATTTTAGTGTGAAGCAAGGTATGGCGAGGAAAATCTGGGGATGTCAATTTAGATGCAGCAATCGGGTGCCATATGAGAGAAAAATCTAATTAATAGTCAATCAATCAATCAATCAATAACCACTATTATTGATAACATCATCTTCAGATTGAGATTCTCTCCAATCACTAGTTAATCTCATGTTTCTCTGTTCTAAATGTCCCTTAAAGGATATTTTTCTACTTTTTATCTCTTAACATGTGAGTGAACAAATCTGCTTCAGTTTATGATTATTGATTATTGGACAAAGAGAAATAGTCTAAATAACAAAAACCTCAGTTCTGCTTTAAAATGGTAAAAACTCAAACCAATCAGCTCCAGTCGTATTGATCTGTTCATTTTAACGTTTACTGATAATTTGAGTAAACGCAGTGCTACCAACCACTGGACACATCTGGGTGTGTGTCTGCTCCAGAGGCGTTGACATGAATTTAAAGCGCTAACGAACACTGAGCCCATCGTCCAGGTCGGAGACGCCGTGCTGCCGCTGACGGACGCCTCCGCCTCTTTCCCCACAACGCCGTCTAACTTTGCTCCGCCTCCTTTTTTTTGTTCTGGTCAGACTCCGCCCCTTGGCGGTGACCCCTGACATCTGCAACGGATTCATATAAACGTCCACTTGCTTTATGATTCCACACATTCAGGAGCCTTGACAGAGCCAAGCGTGAGCTGTACGATGTGAGGGGGAATAATAATCTGTGCACTTGTTGTTTGACATTTGACTTTTTTAGTTCTTATTGAAAAATATAACAAAATGAAGTAATATTTGATGAATGGACAATAGCTGAAATGTCCAAAACCCATTTGAGATGTCCTCTCTAGTCCTTTCCTGCAGGTGTGTATAACATGAGAATGAATGTTTGATGATGATCAGCAGACAGAGCGTGATGTGGCTGTTTTACGCCTTTTAGGCTTCACATTTATCATCTCTGGCTGAAAAGACAAAACCTGAACAGATGGGATCTTATTGCAATATTTTTATGTGAGTTACAAATGTTTTTCTACAATAAAGCCTTGGATGTCTAACGTAAATACAGGTCGATGTGTGTGTGTGTGAGATGGCACAATTATTGAGGTAAACCAACTTAAAAAAGAAAACAGAAATCAAACGATTTAAGTTTATGCTACAACCTAAGAGCTGCTGCTCTGTCCTTTTTGTAATTTTACTTCCTGTGATATTATCACAACTTGAACGTCCTGTGTTCCAGGACTGAATATGTGATGTTAAAATCACACACACACACACACACACACACACACACACACACACACACACACACACACACACACACACACACACACACACACACACACACACACACACACACACACACACAGCCATATAGTAGGATTTCTTTCTTTCAAGGTGCATATGAATATTGTTAAGGTTTAAAAACTATGACCACACACACCTTCATTCCCTGATGAGTTAACGAAAACACACTCTGGGCACTTTTTAGATGAGATGGCTGGTACGTGATGTTTGCCCAGTTTGACTGTAATATATACACACACACATATATATATATATATACACACATATATATATATATACACACACATATATATATATATATATGTGTGTATATATATATATATATATATATATATATATATATATATATATGTGTGTGTATATATATATATATATATATATATATATATATATATGTGTGTGTGTGTATATATATATATATACCTACACACACATATATATATATATATATATATATATATATATATATATATATATATATATATATATATATATATATATATGTGTGTGTAGGTATATATATATATATACACACACACACATATATATATATATATATATATATATATATATATATACACACACATATATATATATATATATGTGTGTATATATATATATATATATATATATATATATATATATATATATGTGTGTGTATATATATATATATATATATATATATATATATATATGTGTGTGTGTGTATATATATATATATACCTACACACACATATATATATATATATATATATATATATATATATATGTGTGTGTATATATATATATATATATATATATATATATATATATGTGTGTGTGTGTATATATATATATATACCTACACACACATATATATATATATATATATGTGTGTGTATATAGGCAAACTGAGCAGATGCAGGTTTATACTAATATGCTGACATCATCATTTCTGGGAGGAGCTAAAGCTGTGAACAGGCTGAAAGTTTAAGAAGAACAACAACTATGATTCTAAAATTCTTACTTGCTCACACACACACACACACACACACACACGCTCATACAATCCTTTCCTTTTTCTGAGCAGTTATTGCTTCCTCTGAAACACAGTTGAGACGCTGAAACAAGGAGAAAGAAAAGCAGAGACGCTTCAGGAAGGTGCAGGCTCACAGTTGCGGGTCGGTTTTACAGTTTCTCATCACAGTGACCGTCTGCTACACATGAAAGAAGTTAGCACGGAGACAAACATCAGAGCTCAACACGTCGCTTCGACCCTCTACCGATGCTGACTCTGCGTCTTTCACCCAGTCGACCCGACGCTATAAATACACGACTCATCAAGTGACATCTTCTATAAATTCACCTTATGGGTGTTTGGCATATCAGGTATCACACACACAGCTGGAGGTGACATCCTGCCCCCGCTGGAGTGGACAGGTGCTGCTACATCTAAAGTGTGAGGTGGGGAGGGGGTGGAGGTTGGGTCATGAGGAAAAGACTGAAGGTGAAGAGGTGGAACCATCTGACCAGCGCACGGAGGATGGGGAGAAGGCTGAAACTCATCCAGGGGCTGAGGGGGGTCAGAGGTCACCTGACTCCCACAGCTCTAAAAACCCCACAGTAAAGTCAATGACATCTTCCCTCTGCACAAAAGCAAGAAGGTTAAAAGATAAAAGGAGCAGAAAGCAACAGGGTGTGACGTGTAAAACAGGCAGCGACACCAAGACCTGCAGAAACACAGAGTATTCTCACAAAGCTCAGGGAGGAGTTCCTCAGGGACCGGAAACAGCATCAGTGTCACCGCAGAGGGATTCAGGAACAGAAAGGACACGTAACACAGTGGTAACTCAGTGCATGTTATGTACAGCCACACCCTGGGGGGCGAGCCTCCCGCTGGGCCGGTGTGAATGAGGGAGGGGGGAGCAGCCTGTTGCCTAGAGATTATGTCATTCTTCTTTATTTTTTATGTCTCCCATTGTAAAGTTCAATAAACATTTCCCTGTAGTTTAGAAAAACGGGCCAGTGGTTAACGTACGCCCATGTAGTCGCATGCCTGTCCCCCCCTATGTGTTTATCCCTCAGTATTGGTAGGTAAAGACAGGCCATGCGGCAGTCACTCATGCTGATACGATTAACAGGAAGCACGTTTTGGTTGCTAGTTTCTTTCTTTTTTTTTTTTCTTTTTTTATGAAATCATGCTTTTAGCCTAGCAGTAGATGTGTTTTCTTCTTCACCCCCCCCCCCCCCCCCCCCCACAGGTTCTTTTTCTTAAAAAAAAAAAGTAATTAAAAACTACAAGTAACTCCACGTCCTTCTCTCCAGGTGCTGAAAGCCGGCGAAGTCGAAGCGTCGCCGTCACGTTGTTTTGCCGTTTCAATCCTCGTGTCGTGTGTTCTTCCCTCAGCAGCTGTTTGCTGGTCATGTGTCCATGTAGGATGGTTTAGGTGAAGGGGTGGAATCCTGTGGAGAAGAAACACACACACACTCACCACAAAGAAAAATCTGAATGAGCTCATTGTTACATGCAACCTGCAGGACATGAACAGGTGTGTGCTGCGTAGTGATAAACATTAAAGAGTGATGTGAACTCTCTTCTTGAAAACGTCTAAAAACAACACATTAGTTCTGCAAAACCAAACAATAATGGCTGGTAAAGGAGGCTGTAAGTGCGTGAAATATCAGGAATTTCAGGAATATCCTGGCTTCCATATTAGAAATCACACACACACACACACACACACACACACACACACACACACACTCACACACACACACACACACACACACACTGTGCTGTGAGCTTATTGTGCCAAAGCTTCATATCTGAAAAATGTTGATCTGATTTGTTCCTTTGGTTGAATTTATTACTATTTATGGGTCTTAGGTAATTTCACACCAAAGCAGATATTTGTGTCAGAACTTGCAGGAAAATGTCCCTTAACTCCTCAGCTAATTTAAAATCATTATTTCTAACCACTTAACATAATTAAACAAATGAGTTCAGTGTTTTTACTCAATCAAATCAAAGACATATCGCGTTTTCACGACCATAAGGCTCCGTACTAAAAGGCTCAGTCTGAGTTCTGTGTGTCATTACTGTATTTAACACACACATAAGGCGCCTAAATATATATATATAAGTATTGATAACAAAGTACTAACATCTTTTATGGTAAAACACACGGATAAAGCAAACACACAAGTGTGTGTATTTAAAAATAGAGCGGGGTAATGTCATCAATCAAACCATCAAAGTCCTCATCCTCTGTTTCTGATTCCAACAGCAGCTAAATCTCCATCAAACATGCCAGCTTCACTTTCTTCACCATCAGAGTCACTTTCCTCTAAATGATGCGTTATAATCCACTGGAAGTTGCTGTGCTACCGTAGTCCTGGTCTGGATGGAGAAATGGCCGAAACGAAAGCACCAAGACGGAAATGTTCAATTTTCATTTCTTCCACTTGTTCTTTGCCTCAGTGATCCACTGATCCAGTCTGTGATCCACTGATCCAGTCTGTGCTCTGTGATCCACTGATCCAGTCTGTGCTCTGTGGTCCACTGATCCAGTCTTTGCTCTGTGATCCACTGATCCAGTCTCTGCTCTGTGATCCACTGATCCAGTCTTTGCTCTGTGATCCACTGATCCAGTCTCTGCTCTGTGATCCACTGATCCAGTCTCTGCTCTGTGATCCACTGATCCAGTCTTTGCTCTGTGATCCACTGATCCAGTCTCTGCTCTGTGATCCATTGATCCAGTCTCTGCTCTGTGATCCACTGATCCAGTCTCTGTTCTGTGATCCACTGATCCAGTCTCTGCTCTGTGATTCACTGATCCAGTCTGTGCTCTGTGATCCACTGATCCAGTCTTTGCTCTGTGATCCACTGATCCAGTCTCTGCTCTGTGATCCATTGATCCAGTCTCTGCTCTGTGATCCACTGATCCAGTCTTTGCTCTGTGATCCACTGATCCAGTCTTTCCTCCAACTCGTACCACCTGTCTTATGTCTTAAACTCAGCTGTGTAGCTGATTTCCTTCAGTTTAAATTGTGCTATCTATCTATCTATCTATCTATCTATCTATCTATCTATCTATCTATCTATCTATCTATCTATCTATCTATCTATCTATCTATCTATCTATCTATCTATCTATCTATCTATCTATCTATCTATCTATCTATCTATCTATATTTTGTGCAAGATTTTGGCCCCATTCATTCTGAATGGAAAGACTAGAGTGGTGATGTCATCGATAGAGTGGAGAAGCACAAAAAATTCCTCTGAAAAGAAAAATCTAAGTCGCAGCCATGGCCTGAGTTTTCACCGCATGTTAATAATTTTTACATCAAAACATCGCCATAACCCTCCCAATCACTAAAATTCAAATTTACACCTAAAAATGTTTAAGGTTTTGGCGGTATGACCCTCCAAGCACAGCTTCGCACTCCTGCTCTTTATATTATATATATTTTTATTTATATTTTATTCTTTATTATATCCCATTATACATTTTCGACTCATCCTGCACTTTAGCAAAACATTGAATTTCTAACCTGCTCCTGTGCCCACATTTTTCAAGCTATGGAAATAAAAGATACATCAACACGACCAGAGTTTGAGTTATGAGCAGTTGTTCGGGTTCGGCTGAGATTGTTAATGACTTTGTGCGTGTGATGAAATAAATGCTCTGCACCATCCCAAGATCCATGGAGCACATGTGATTGGTGTTAGCAGATACTGTCATTGATATCATCATCACCACAGAAACATCAGCTGTTTACTCCTTCAGACTGAGAGCTGATTGGCTGCTGGTTTTTCCTCAATAACTTTGGATCTGAAGGCTTGACACATACCAAACTTGGCAGTAGTGACCAGAGGGAATCTAGAATGCCACCTATAGGTCAGACTGCTGTATTAGCCCACAGAACAGAGCCCAATGGCTCAGCCCGAACTTTCACAGTAGCTGCCAGAATTGTTTAGTTTTATTTACAATCCATGCCCACACTTCCCCCTACACACATACAGACATACGTTTTAGAGAAGACTTTAATGTGCGCCTTATAGTCGTGAAAATACGGTAAGTCATCTTGCTGTGGCAGCATCACATTTCACGTCATTAGTACAGAATGGTGCATTTAATCCAGAGAGACTGGATTAAATGGTCTAGTACCTGCCTCACTGCTTAACCCTCCGCAGACTGGCACATTTCACTATCTGAGCACCTTTCTTCACATCCACTGTATCGGGCTACCTCGGGCAGGGAGGGGTCGGTGGCAGGAAGGTGCAGGGGGGGTCGAAGAGAGGCGGGATGACAACAAGTTGAGGGAAAGTTAGTAAGGGACAACGTTGAGGGAAAAGAGGAAAACAGATGAGAGCAGAGAGAGGTGAGGAAAAAAAATCAGGAAACAGCAGAGAAGTCAGAGAAACGTGAGACACAAACACGTGAAGAGAGAGAAGAAGAAAAAAAGAAAGAAATTATGTGTAAAAACAGTCAAGCAACGACAGTGATGGAGGCAGCTGGAAACATCGACGATAAGAAACACAAACATCTTGGAATTCACAGATGTGCATCAAATCACAACCTCTTGAAGCTACAATGGAGATTTGGCCACTAGAATATGTGAGAACTTTTACACAGTTGCAATGATCATGATTCACCCTGATGTTTTAAGATTCAACTAGCTCTGCGTGAAAAGGTTGGAGTGATACAGCAACACAGTGAGGGTGAAGAACCACAGGTTTTTAATGAATGTTAAACGGACAAAGGGCCAGGTTTGATCCATCAATGTGCAATACAACAAACGTGCCAACGGTGAAACCCCGAATTTCCCAAAGCAGTTACAGCAGCACAAATGATCTCGTTTCTTTCTCTCGCTGCATGCAGAAGATGAACATCTATCAATATCTGATCAGAGATCAATTAACAGTTCACCGATCAAACTTATCCAAACACTTCATAATCAATCCATTTATTCCCACTGCTCTTGTGTTTTTCTTCTTCTGGAGGCTCTCAAAGTGTTCAGGTCTTAATTTGAATACGCTTTTCTCAATTCATGTTGAGATAGGGTTAGATATTTATTTATTTAGATATTATACTCTTCTACGGATATTTTACTCCTAAAAGTCAATCCGTTGACAGATAAGAGTTGCATTGAAAACACAGTTTGCTGCTGTTTGTTATAAATGAGTCGAAGGTTTTGACTATTGTAGGTTCACTAATAAAGTTATTTACTTCATAACTAATAAAGTTATAGTCAATTTTCAACCATATTACTGGTTTATTTTTCTATTGAGTGACGTCGTATTATTCTGATGATGCTGTTTCCCACTGAAGAGAAAATACTAAATAGTATTTTATAATTACTTTGAAGAACTCTTTCATTATATCGTATTGATATTAAACATGTGTCCACAATGTGATTGAAATTGTCACAAGATTCCATTTTGCACAATAATTATTTCCATATTTTTTAGATAAATGTGACAAAGTAATTCTGAAGTAAATACTAACTACATTTCATACTTATTGAAAATCAAAAATCTAAAAGGGCCTGAAGTTTGTTAGGGATGTTTAAGGAGTAAAATGCAGTAAAATTACAAGATAATATCTGGGATTAAAGGAGTTCAAATAATGATAACACACTCTAACTGGGTCTTGAAGCTCTTGAACCACAAAACCGAGTCAAGGCACAAAATGGCTTTAAACCAAAAAGCGTGCAGTGACGTTGATTGGCTTCTGTCCATGGGGCTCTGCTAGGATCCTGCATGTCTGCAAACAGAGGATCAGTAGCCCACCTTGCTGTCGCGGCCCAGGATGGCGTAGCTCATGAACTGCTCGGCGTCCATCTCCAGCTCGTTGGCGTCCTGCAGGGACCCCTCCACGCTGACCTCCTGGACCCCCTCCTCACCGGAACCCTTCCCTCTGCGCACCACCTTACGCACGACCTGCAGACACAGCACGACAAAGTCCAGAAAAAAACACAGAAAATAACGTTTGATACGAGCAAAATATCTTGTGTTTACCGTGTTTTCAGGACCATAAGACTCCAAACTAAAAGACTCAGTCTGAGTTCTGTGTGTCATTACATTTTTTAATCATCATGGTAAAACACACGGATAAAACAAGCACACAAGTGTGTGTATTTAAAAATAGAGCGGGGTAATGTCATCAATCAAACCATCAAAGTCCTCATCCTCTGTTTCTGATTCCAACAGCAGCTAAATCTCCATCAAACATGCCAGCTTCACTTTCTTCACCATCAGAGTCACTTTCCTCTAAATGATGCGTTATAATCTGCTGGAAGTTGCTGCGCTACCGTAGTCCTGGTCTGGATGGAGAAATGGCACCGAAACGAAAGCACCAAGACGGAAATGTTCAATTTTCATTTCTTCTGCTGCTTTACTGCTTTTAGTGAATGGTGACCATAGGAACACTTCTCCCACTCGTTCTTTGCTCTGTGATCCACTGATCCAGTCTTTGCTCTGTGATCCACTGATCCGGTCTCTGCTCTGTGATCCACTGATCCGGTCTTTGCTCTGTGATCCACTGATCCGGTCTTTGCTCTGTGATCCACTGATCCGGTCTTTGCTCTGTGATCCACTGATCCGGTCTCTGCTCTGTGATCCACTGATCCGGTCTCTGCTCTGTGATCCACTGATCCGGTCTTTGCTCTGTGATCCACTGATCCGGTCTTTGCTCTGTGATCCACTGATCCAGTCTTTGCTCTGTGATCCACTGATCCAGTCTCTGCTCTGTGATCCACTGATCCAGTCTTTGCTCTGTGATCCTCTGATCTAGTCTGTGCTCTGTGATCCACTGATCCAGTCTCTGCTCTGTGATCCACTGATTCAGTCTGTGCTCTGTGATCCACTGATCCAGTCTCTGCTCTGTGATCCACTGATCCAGTCTTTGCTCTGTGATCCACTGATCCAGTCTCTGCTCTGTGATCCACTGATCCAGTCTTTGCTCTGTGATCCACTGATCCAGTCTTTGCTCTGTGATCCACTGATCCAGTCTCTGCTCTGTGATCCACTGATCCAGTCTCTGCTCTGTAAACCACTGATCCAGTCTCTGCTCGGTGATCCACTGATCCAGCCTGTGCTCTGTGATCCACTGATCCAGCCTGTGCTCTGTGATCCACTGATCCGGTCTCTGCTCTGTGATCCACTGATCCAGTCTCTGCTCTGTAAACCACTGATCCAGTCTCTGCTCGGTGATCCACTGATCCAGTCTCTGCTCTGTGATCCACTGATCCAGCCTGTGCTCTGTGATCCACTGATCCAGCCTGTGCTCTGTGATCCACTGATCCAGCCTGTGCTCTGTGATCCACTGATCCAGCCTGTGCCCTGTGATCCACTGATCCAGTCTCTGCTCTGTGATCCACTGATCCATTCTCTGCTCTGTGATCCACTGATCCAGTCTTTGCTCTGTGATCCACTGATCCGGTCTCTGCTCTGTGATCCACTGATCCGGTCTCTGCTCTGTGATCCACTGATCCGGTCTCTGCTCTGTGATCCACTGATCCGGTCTCTGCTCTGTGATCCACTGATCCGGTCTCTGCTCTGTGATCCACTGAGCCAGTCTCTGCTCTGTGATCCACTGATCCAGTCTCTGCTCTGTGATCCACTGATCCAGTCTCTGCTCTGTGATCCACTGATCCAGTCTTTCCTCCAACTCGTACCACCTGTCTTATGTCTTAAACTCAGCTGTGTAGCTGATTTCCTTCAGTTTAAACTGTGCTTTATCAGCGTGTCTCTTTACCATTTTCAGGTTGTTAAAACAACCATGTTCTGCATAACGCACATCCCCGTTATTTTATCTACAATCCATGCCCACACTTCCCTACATACACACATAGGGAGCACTTTAACTTTAGACTTTAATGTGCCCTTATAGTCCTGAAAATACGGTAATCAAACATTGAGTAGAATTCTCTTGATTTATCTCATTCTATTCCCAATAAATGTTACTACTTTCAAGTTTTTCACATATTGGAGATAAAAAGTCAGATTTATGAGTTAATGTGAGTTAAAAGTATCATATTATGAGATAAATAGATAAAATAATTAAAGACATAACACTATTTTGACCATAATCCCCAACAAAGAATCAAAAGCTAATGATCTGGTGATGGATGAGACGTTTCAAGACAGTTCCAGCAGTTTGGACTATTTGAGACGTTTTGTGGATTTTCCTTTAGAAAACAGCATCTGACCTTTTTCGTGACGATGTTCCCGTGTTCATCGGTGAATTGTTCCTCGCTCACTTGCTCCCCTGGGAGATCTTCAGCTTCATCGCCCTGTGGACAGAGAAGATTCTTTAAAATGTTCTATTCATTAAACAGAAACTGAAGTCAAAAACACGGGATCTTCCTGAAATGACTGGAGCATGTGTACAGTTAAAACAGTGAAATGAGTCATTCAGTCTTGTTTCCTTCAATAAATACTTTTTATTATCCTGTTTGTGTCTCTTCATCGTATGCTGATCGGTTTAATCTCATCATTCATCATCTACGATGAGGCTCTGAGGGGATGCTGTGCTGCTGTGAACAAACAAATGTGTGGTTTGTGATTCTGGGCTCAACAAATAAAGTCAATAGAATAGAATTTTATCCAAATTCTTAAAAAGTGAAATAATTAAAGTGATCTGCCAACATACTAAGATAAATCAAGATAATTGTACCAAGACCTTTTTATTTTTTGCAGTGTTCTTTATACATGTATATGGTTGCTAGGTTTTGCTTCCAACACTGCAAAAAATTAAACATCTTAACAAGTAAAATATCTTGTTTTTTGTACAATTGTCTAACTGATCTTATTCCATTAGCAGATAATTCTGCTTATTTCCTGTTTGAAGTCGACTTTTACCTTAATCGTTTTTAATCTCATATCATGAATTTTCATCCTAAAACTCGTATCTTTCTACTTTGATCTAATTTTCTTTGAACAACTTAACATAAGGAAAATTATCTGCCAATGAAACAACATAAATCAGGATAATTCTACTGAATATTGGACTAAATACAAGATAAATACATTTATTCAGTGTCCTGTTATAACCAGGCATGTGCAGCTATTTATACGTGTGTGTGTGTGTGTGTGTGTGTGTGTGGATTATTATTTCTGTCTAATTTGATTTATCCTCTTCTTGTTTCCTGTGTCTTTGTCTCTAACTCTTAAATCACAACTTTCCATTCCTACTTTTATTTTTAATCCTTCAGATCCTAAATATCTGTTTGTCTCCTCTGTCTCAAAGCAGATGAAATAATAAGTGGTGAAATATTTTATTTTGGTACAATAACAATACCAAAAAAAATTCCAGTTTTGAGGAGATTTATGTTGAAATATTTCATTCCATTCGCAGAGTTTTGCTTATTTCAATTTCTTTTTTTTGACTGGACAATTTACTCTCATTTTCCTAAAATAACCTTTTACTTAATGTTGTCTTTTTATCCCATATTATAGAATTTTCATCTCATAATTCAGATTTTTTATCTCAATTACAAAGAAAAACTGAAACTTGACAAAATGATCTGCCGATGGAAAAAAGATATTTTGAGGATAATTCTACTCAACATTTGACTGATTGTACCAAAAACAGGACATTTTTGCAGTGTTCTCTATGTGTTTATATGATTGCTTGAATGAAATATTGGAAAAAACACCTTGAAATATCTCAGTACATTGGCAGGTCATTTAATTTTTTTATATTGATCTTGCTTTCTTGAAATAATATTAAATTGTTAGATTTTTATATTAATGTTTTTTTCTATCAAACGTTAGAGAACTTAATGAACAGAATGATATGATTCAGTACATCTGCTCAATATCAGACGAAATACAATTTTCACCTAATCAGATTCTTTATTTGCGTCCTCTATGCGTTTGTATGGTTGTTTGGATTTTGCTTCCAACAATGCAAATCACAGATTATGGATTTTTTAACTCACACATTATGGACTTATCTCATAATTCTGACTTTTTAAAAAAGACTTTTTTGAAAACTTCAAATCAGTAAATGATCTGCCAATGGAATGAAGAAAGTTCAAGGTGATTCTGCTCAGTTATTTATGGTTGTAGGTTATTTCCTGCAGGTCCTTCGGTTTCGTCCTGGTACCTTGAGGATGACCCTCCGCCGGACGACTCTCGTGGTGACGTTCTCCTCCTCGTCGGCGACTCCTTCGACCTCGCCGAGCTCGCGGTCTAGCTGAGCGTGCACGTAGGCGAGCACGGAGCGCACGGAGCCGCTGGCGATGTGCAGCACGTTCTGGCAGCTGATGACCAGGAAGGCGAGCAGCACGAAGCTGAAGAGGAGCTCCGTCACCAGGGCCCACATCGCCCGCTACGACCCGCGACCGCTCGCCGCGAAACCCGTTAAAAACCCGTTAAAAACCCGTTAAAAACCCGTTAAAAACCCGTTAAAAACCCGTTAAAAACCCGTTAAACACCCGTTAAACCCACACGACGGTTCCCTCAGCAACAGCTGCAGCCTCCAGCCTTTTATCACTTGTTCGGTCTCACTTTCAGTCCATATCCTCCGTGCTGGCGGCGGGGCGGTGGCGCCCGTTTCTCGCCTTCTGCTCCTGCTGCTTCCTGCTGTCAGGTCAGGCAGCAGCAACCTTGGAGGATTCTATTCTCTCCACCCTCCTGACCATGTGATCCGTGGGCTTTAAATACCTCCGTGTGCTGGGGTCACGCCGCCACGACACCTCGCACCCTCACAACCTACCAACAGTGTGTTGTCCATGAAGCCTCGTAGGAACCTTCAGAAAACCATAGATTGTGCCGGGTGCGATCGCCAGCGGGTTCTTTTTTATCACTGGTACCAGTGTGAATGCACCAAAGCCATAAAAGCAAACGTCTATTTCTGTTCCCGCACTGTTTTACAACTAATTAAGATCGTCCTCTGCAGGGCGACGTGTCCGTTTGCTGCCAGAAAACCAACATGCAGCAGATCAAGTAACATGAGACAGAGAGGAGGTTATATTTGGCTTGGCATGCTGTTCCTGCCCATGTTGGGTGTGTGTGCGTGTGTGTGTGTGTGTGTGTGTGTGTGTGTGTGCAGGGGAGTAGCACCAAATTCTGGGCCCTGTACACTCTTCATGTCATTGGGCCTTATCCACACATGAAGCATATGAGCAAAAAATATATATTTAAAATAGAGGTGGGACATGATTAAAAAGGATCTAATTAATTACAGGTTTTGTAATTAATTATTCACAATCAATTGCATAGCAATATTTGGTAAATTATAAGGTGACTAAAATTTGAACTTCAACCAGCTCTGGGAAATTCATCAGTGTTTTCTAGAATCAGACCCAGAACCACAACCACCAACAGCTCACTGTGACCCGTTTTTCATTTTAAATCGTGGGGTTGGTTCAAACTCGTTCATGCACAGTTTCAGTAAACATTTCCATCAAGTGATTTTTTTTCACAGAATATTCTCATCCAGCAGAGCATTAATTATTGTGGTCAGAGCTGTGTGCGTCAGTTTAATCATCAGGAACCAGCACATGGTAAATGACAAACATTCTGATTGTTTGACATGCAAACTGTGAAAAAATGCATTAATTAGTTTGGGCTGGAGTAGCCAACTATGCCCGCTTCTCCTCCTAGGAGAAAGAGCAAACCCCACAATAGTTATATCACTATATTATTATGGCGTCGCCATTTTTGTTCGAGATTTTCTGCTATTGATTCCAGATGGGGACGTTAGAGTGGTGATGTCATCGTTAGAGTGAAGAAGCACCAAAAATTCCTCTGAAAAAAATATTTCTAACTCGTGGCCTGAGTTTTGACTGCACGCTAATAGTTTTCACAGCAAAACGTTGGCACGACCCTCCTGATCGCTCCAATGTGAGTAAGAAAGCTAAGAGTTGTATGGTTTTGCCGCTATGAGCCTCCGAACACAGCTTCGCGCTCCTGCTCTTCCTATCTCTCCCATTATAAATTTTCGCTGACTCATCCTGCATTTTTACAAAACATTGAATTTCTAACCTGCTCCTGTGCCCACATTTTTCAAGCTACAGAAAAAAAGATTCATCAACATGACCAGGAGACCCTCACCTCTCAGACAATATGCTCATTTTATTATTATGATTTACGGTTTTTTAGTTATGAGCAGTTGTTCGGGGCATGTGAAACAGCTGTTTCTCCTCATTGGGTGCAGCTTTTATCGGTTGAGATCGTTTATGGTCTCCTCTACATCAAAGAGCTGCAGCTGGTGTGTGAGTAACCGTAGCAACAGCTCCAGTTCCTGCAGCATGACAGACTGAGAGCTGATCATCTTATAGGTTATCCCTCAATAACTTTTGATGTAAAGGTTGAACACTCACCAAACTTTGTGAGAGTGATAAAATAAATGCTCTGCACCATCACAAGCTACGTTCTGTCCACCACGGCGATATAGTCGCTGTTTCGGTGCAACTTCATTCCTATTCATTTCTATGGAGAAGTCTGCAGCACATATGATTTGTGTTAACAGATACTGTAAATGATATCATCATCACCACAGAAACAACACAGCTTGGTGGATGAGCTGTTTACTCCATCAGGCTGAGAGCTGATTGGTTGCTGGTTTTTCCTCAAACTTTGGATCTAAAGGTCTCACACCTGCCAAACTTGGCAGTAATGACCAGCATCACATCCCTGGCATCATTCATTTTAAAAATAAAAAACTCATGAGACCTGGGTACTGAGGCCCCCTGCATGCCCATATGTGTGTTTTAGTGAGTGTGTGTGTGTGTGTGTGTGTGTGTGTGTGTGTGCGTGCACATGGTTGTTTTTAAGTGATTATCAAACATCATAGAGCATAAGATACCTGATAAGATTGTAAGAATTGGCAGATAATTTTGCTCATTGCCTATTATTTAATAGTTTTTTCTGATTTTTTTCAAATTGTTTTGTCAGTTTTCCTTAAATAAATGACCTTTTTTATATCATGTTATCAGCTTTTATTTTTTAACCCAGACTTATTACCTCAAATTATTTAAAAAACCTAAGTAATAATAATAAATAAGTAAAATTATCTCACATTGGAATGAGATAATTCTACTCAATATTTGACAAATTGTACTAAAAGGAGATAAATCTTTGCAGCGTATAAGAAGTTCAATAAATAATTGTTCTTTGAAAGATTTAGTTTTAGTTTTCAGTTTAAATCTATGCAGCATCTACCTCCCCTAAAATGTTTAATTTATGTAAAATTCATATTTTTTTTACATGTATGACATAATTGGCAAAAATTTAGCTTATTTCTTATTATTTCAATTTTTTTTTTTTTTAAGGTTTTCGAAGAGTATTATCTAAAAAATTCTAAAATCTGTAATTTTGGTAATGAACATCATCATCTCTCGTTGAACACCCAGGGATGCCGGCCCCTCACCTGGCCTTTCAGGCGAACGTCGTCCCAGGTCCGGAGCTCCGGGACCCGGTGTGGGAAGCCCAGACCCTTCTCGAAGGGCTGGGTCCCTCTGAAGTG
>JAYKQN010000005.1:29487500-29497500 GCA_036785175.1 Eupleurogrammus muticus
AACAGAGAGAGAGAAAGAGCGGGGGTCACCTCCCCCTCCCAGTGGGTGCTGGTTTACAGTCTGTCCGCCTTTAAAAAAGTGGCTCGTTTTGTCGAGAGTACGAAGAATAAAATAAAAATAAGAAAAATGCACGACTATCTGCGAGAAACGTAAGAAAAAGATGTGGGTCAGAGGTCAACATGAGGTCGGCATGAGGTCAGAGTTCAGAGGTCAGAGGTCAGAGGAGTGAGGAGGAGGAAGAGGAGGAGGAGCGGCGATGCTGCACATGATGTGTCCAGAAACACAGAAAGAGAGGGGAGAGTCACAGGGATGAACACAGGCTCCCAAAAGGACATTCAGAACCACGGGAACAGAGAAGTTACCGGAACGATCAAACTGCCCCTGACAAAGCCTGGAGGAGTTTAACTGACTGAGACCTGGACTGAACCTGATGGAGGTGTTTACCTACACCTGATCCTGATAAAGGTGTTTACCTACACCTGATCCTGATAAAGGTGTTTACCTACACCTGAACCTGATGAAGGTGTTTACCTACACCTGATCCTGATAAAGGTGTTTACCTACACCTGAACCTGATGAAGGTGTTTACCTACACCTGATCCTGATAAAGGTGTTTACCTACACCTGATCCTGATAAAGGTGTTTACCTACACCTGAACCTGATGGAGGTGTTTACCTACACCTGAACCTGATGGAGGTGTTTACCTACACCTGATCCTGATGGAGGTGTTTACCTACACCTGATCCTGATGGAGGTGTTTACCTACACCTGAACCTGATGAAGGTGTTTACCTACACCTGATCCTGATAAAGGTGTTTACCTACACCTGATCCTGATAAAGGTGTTTACCTACACCTGATCCTAAAAAAGGTGTTTACCTACACCTGATCCTAAAAAAGGTGTTTACCTACACCTGATCCTGATGGAGGTGTTTACCTACACCTGATCCTGACAAAGGTGTTTACCTACACCTGATCCTGATGGAGGTGTTTACCTACACCTGATCCTGATGGAGGTGTTTACCTACACCTGAACCTGATGAAGGTGTTTACCTACACCTGATCCTGATAAAGGTGTTTACCTACACCTGATCCTGATAAAGGTGTTTACCTACACCTGAACCTGATAAAGGTGTTTACCTACACCTGATCCTGATAAAGGTGTTTACCTACACCTGATCCTAAAAAAGGTGTTTACCTACACCTGATCCTAAAAAAGGTGTTTACCTACACCTGATCCTGATGGAGGTGTTTACCTACACCTGATCCTGATGGAGGTGTTTACCTACACCTGAACCTGATAAAGGTGTTTACCTACACCTGAACCTAAAAAAAGGTGTTTACCTACACCTGATCCTGATAAAGGTGTTTACCTACACCTGATCCTGATAAAGGTGTTTACCTACACCTGATCCTAAAAAAGGTGTTTACCTACACCTGATCCTAAAAAAGGTGTTTACCTACACCTGATCCTGATGGAGGTGTTTACCTACACCTGATCCTGACAAAGGTGTTTACCTACACCTGATCCTGATGGAGGTGTTTACCTACACCTGATCCTGATGAAGGTGTTTACCTACACCTGAACCTGATGGAGGTGTTTACCTACACCTGAAACTGACAAAGGTGTTTACCTACACCTGAACCTAAAAAAAGGTGTTTACCTACACCTGAACCTGAAAAAGGTGTTTACATACACCTGATCCTGACAAAGGTGTTTACCTACACCTGAACCTAAAAAAAGGTGTTTACCTACACCTGAACCTAAAAAAAGGTGTTTACCTACACCTGATCCTGATGAAGGTGTTTACCTACACCTGATCCTGATGAAGGTGTTTACCTACACCTGATCCTAAAAAAAGGTGTTTACCTACACCTGAACCTGAAAAAAGGTGTTTACCTACACCTGAACCTGAAAAAAGGTGTTTACCTACACCTGAACCTAAAAAAAAGGTGTTTACCTACACCTGAACCTAAAAAAAGGTGTTTACCTACACCTGAACCTGACAAAGGTGTTTACCTACACCTGAACCTGACAAAGGTGTTTACCTACACCTGAACCTAAAAAAAGGTGTTTACCTACACCTGATCCTGATGGAGGTGTTTACCTACACCTGATCCTGATAAAGGTGTTTACCTACACCTGATCCTGATAAAGGTGTTTACCTACACCTGATCCTAAAAAAGGTGTTTACCTACACCTGATCCTAAAAAAGGTGTTTACCTACACCTGATCCTGATGGAGGTGTTTACCTACACCTGATCCTGACAAAGGTGTTTACCTACACCTGATCCTGATGGAGGTGTTTACCTACACCTGATCCTGATGAAGGTGTTTACCTACACCTGAACCTGATGGAGGTGTTTACCTACACCTGAACCTGACAAAGGTGTTTACCTACACCTGAACCTAAAAAAAGGTGTTTACCTACACCTGAACCTGAAAAAGGTGTTTACATACACCTGATCCTGACAAAGGTGTTTACCTACACCTGAACCTAAAAAAAGGTGTTTACCTACACCTGAACCTAAAAAAAGGTGTTTACCTACACCTGATCCTGATGAAGGTGTTTACCTACACCTGATCCTGATGAAGGTGTTTACCTACACCTGATCCTAAAAAAAGGTGTTTACCTACACCTGAACCTGAAAAAAGGTGTTTACCTACACCTGAACCTGAAAAAAGGTGTTTACCTACACCTGAACCTAAAAAAAGGTGTTTACCTACACCTGATCCTGATGGAGGTGTTTACCTACACCTGATCCTGATGGAGGTGTTTACCTACACCTGAACCTGATAAAGGTGTTTACCTACACCTGAACCTAAAAAAAGGTGTTTACCTACACCTGATCCTGATGGAGGTGTTTACCTACACCTGATCCTGATAAAGGTGTTTACCTACACCTGAACCTAAAAAAAGGTGTTTACCTACACCTGATCCTGATAAAGGTGTTTACCTACACCTGATCCTGATAAAGGTGTTTACCTACACCTGATCCTGATGGAGGTGTTTACCTACACCTGATCCTGATGGAGGTGTTTACCTACACCTGATCCTGATAAAGGTGTTTACCTACACCTGATCCTGATAAAGGTGTTTACCTACACCTGATCCTAAAAAAGGTGTTTACCTACACCTGATCCTAAAAAAGGTGTTTACCTACACCTGATCCTGATGGAGGTGTTTACCTACACCTGATCCTGACAAAGGTGTTTACCTACACCTGATCCTGATGGAGGTGTTTACCTACACCTGATCCTGATGAAGGTGTTTACCTACACCTGAACCTGATGGAGGTGTTTACCTACACCTGAAACTGACAAAGGTGTTTACCTACACCTGAACCTAAAAAAAGGTGTTTACCTACACCTGAACCTGAAAAAGGTGTTTACCTACACCTGATCCTGATGAAGGTGTTTACCTACACCTGATCCTGATGAAGGTGTTTACCTACACCTGATCCTAAAAAAAGGTGTTTACCTACACCTGAACCTGAAAAAAGGTGTTTACCTACACCTGAACCTGAAAAAAGGTGTTTACCTACACCTGAACCTAAAAAAAAGGTGTTTACCTACACCTGAACCTAAAAAAAGGTGTTTACCTACACCTGAACCTGACAAAGGTGTTTACCTACACCTGAACCTGACAAAGGTGTTTACCTACACCTGAACCTAAAAAAAGGTGTTTACCTACACCTGATCCTGATGGAGGTGTTTACCTACACCTGATCCTGATAAAGGTGTTTACCTACACCTGATCCTGATAAAGGTGTTTACCTACACCTGATCCTAAAAAAGGTGTTTACCTACACCTGATCCTAAAAAAGGTGTTTACCTACACCTGATCCTGATGGAGGTGTTTACCTACACCTGATCCTGACAAAGGTGTTTACCTACACCTGATCCTGATGGAGGTGTTTACCTACACCTGATCCTGATGAAGGTGTTTACCTACACCTGAACCTGATGGAGGTGTTTACCTACACCTGAACCTGACAAAGGTGTTTACCTACACCTGAACCTAAAAAAAGGTGTTTACCTACACCTGAACCTGAAAAAGGTGTTTACATACACCTGATCCTGACAAAGGTGTTTACCTACACCTGAACCTAAAAAAAGGTGTTTACCTACACCTGAACCTAAAAAAAGGTGTTTACCTACACCTGATCCTGATGAAGGTGTTTACCTACACCTGATCCTGATGAAGGTGTTTACCTACACCTGATCCTAAAAAAAGGTGTTTACCTACACCTGAACCTGAAAAAAGGTGTTTACCTACACCTGAACCTGAAAAAAGGTGTTTACCTACACCTGAACCTAAAAAAAAGGTGTTTACCTACACCTGAACCTAAAAAAAGGTGTTTACCTACACCTGAACCTGACAAAGGTGTTTACCTACACCTGAACCTGACAAAGGTGTTTACCTACACCTGAACCTAAAAAAAGGTGTTTACCTACACCTGAACCTAAAAAAAGGTGTTTACCTACACCTGAACCTAAAAAAGGTGTTTACCTACACCTGAACCTGACAAAGGTGTTTACCTACACCTGAACCTAAAAAAAGGTGTTTACCTACACCTGAACCTAAAAAAAGGTGTTTACCTACACCTGAACCTAAAAAAAGGTGTTTACCTACACCTGAACCTGACAAAGGTGTTTACATACACCTGAACCTAAAAAAAGGTGTTTACATACACCTGAACCTTTCTCAACTTTTATACTCATTTTTTCATGTATTTTTATTTACATAATTTGTATTGTATTTGTAATGTATATAGAATTTTTTTTTTACTATTTTTCTATTCTATTCTATTTATTTACCTAAATATTTATCAATTTATTTTCACTAAATATATTTTTACTATTTTTCTTCCAATTTTCATGTAATTTCATTAGACTTCAGTTCACCTCTAGTAGACAAATAGACACTTTTTCATTTACTTATTAACTTTATGAACATACCTTCTTCTACCTCACATATTTTTTATTTTTTATTTCATTTTTTCTTACTATTTTCCTATAAATTTTCTACTTACTTATTCATGTATTTTTTTATTTACCTAATTACTTCTCATTCCATTCATTCACTCATTTAGTCTATTGCCTAATAAGTCAGGTTTGATCCTCCATACCACCAGCGCAGCTTTCAAATAACAATATATATGTAAATGTGGAGCATTTAACCTCGTGATATGGAGGTTTACAGTCCTTTGGGAGGGGGGCAGCTGACAGACGGGACATCAGATTCACTGCAGCCGTGATCTGAACGTCTCCTTTCACCCTTTGACCCTCATGGTCCTGTTTCTATGCATGGTTACATCGCTGAATATTGCTCCAGTTTTCACGGAACGGGACCTTCACCTGTCGGACGCACATGGACGCGGAGAACGGACGTGGGGATTGAAAATGGAGTCAATAGGATGTAGGATATGCATGTGTGAAGAAAACCATGAGGAAAAGGAGTAAAAGGCTCCTTCCACTAAACTACACTTAGGATCTATGTTCTGATCATGTATGACAATGAGTAGAATCTGTGACTATTATCTTCAATATTATATTATATCATATAATACTGACTGATCTGACCGTCATGAGCACACAAAACACAACACGAATAATACTTATATCTAATAAATAAACTTGAAATAAACCTTTATTAATCTATGAGGGGACGTATTAGAGATTTTTATCGGAAGCTGTCACACACAAACATATATACATTGTGTGTGTGTGAATGGGCCAGAATGTACCTTGAACGCCCCTTCATATTTTTCCTATCTGAGCTGGTCAGTAAACAGGAAGATTCATCATCTAATGATCTGTGTGTATGTTTCATCCTGTGCAGTAATAACCACTGAGGAGTGTCTCTGCTGTAAAATCCTGCAGAGGGCTGATATTTGTGGCAGCTTTCATAGACACAACAGCATCATCGGCGAACAAGGAGGAGAATAAGGTGCAGATCCACCAGGGCGGACATGTTTTTATCAGTTTCCTCATATTTTATTTATTTATTTATTTATTTTTTTACCTTTTTACCTTTTTTGTAAAACATTTCTGTGAAATCATTATTGTGGTAAACACAGTCCTGTTACTGTAAAGCATATTACAATAGATTTCTGTATATTTTACAGGAAGTCACAGTATTACTTCACAGTAGTGAAGATACGCTTCATTACCTTAAGCAAACACTTGTTTTCAGCCAGGTTTTACTTCTACTTTACTTATCTCATGATTTCCTGTCAGAAAGCTCATTGATTGACCTCCTCTGTGTCTAAATTATGACCAATCAGCTCTTTTCATGCTGTTAAAGGACAAAACACAGAAACACATGTATTCTCCTGGAGGAGGAGGAGGAGGATTCCTCCTCAGTTTCTGTCCTGAAGGAAGAGTTTTACCTTCTACCACGAGAGTTAGTACTACTAGTAGTACTACTAGTAGTACTACTAGTAGTACTACTAGTAGTACTAGGAGTAGTATGTAGGGGTGTTGTGTTGCTGTTAGTAGTACTAGTAGTAGTAGTACTACTAGTAGTAGTAGGAAGAGTATGTAGGGGTGTTGTGTTGCTGTTAGTAGTAGTAGTACTAGTAGTAGTAGTTATAGTAGTACTAGTAGTAGTAGTTATAGTAGTAGTAGTACTAGTAGTAGTAGTAGTAGTAGTTATAGTAGTTGTAGTAGTAGTAGTAGTAGTAGTAGTAGTAGTAGTAGTAGTACTAGTAGTAGTAGTAGTAGTAGTAGTACAATCAGTTCTTATTGTTGAGTGCTATATTTATTGTTATATTATGTATTTAGTTTGTACTTAATTGATTTAATCTCACCCACTATTATCAGTGAAGTACTTTAGTAGAGGCAGTACACACTCTAACTTTACCCTATAAAGTACTTTAGTAGTGGCAGTACACACTCTAACTTTACCCCATGAAGTACTTTAGTACTGGCAGTACACACTCTAACTTTACCCCATGAAGTACTTTAGTAGAGGCAGTACACACTCTAACTTTACCCCATGAAGTACTTTAGTAGTGGCAGTACACACTCTAACTTTACCCCATGAAGTACTTTAGTAGAGGCAGTACACACTCTAACTTTACCCCATGAAGTACTTTAGTAGAGGCAGTACACACTCTAACTTTACCACATGAAGTACTTTAGTAGAGGCAGTACACACTCTAACTTTACCCCATGAAGTACTTTAGTAGAGGCAGTACACACTCTAACTTTACCCCATGAAGTACTTTAGTAGAGGCAGTACACACTCTAACTTTACCCCATGAAGTACTTTAGTAGAGGCAGTACACACTCTAACTTTACCCCATGAAGTACTTTAGTAGAGGCAGTACACACTCTAACTTTACCACATGAAGTACTTTAGTAGAGGCAGTACACACTCTAACTTTACCACATGAAGTACTCACAGCTTCCAGACCAGCAGTCATTGATGCTGAGTGTCTACTTTAATTGATAAAGCTGAATAACCTCTGATCAGGACCAGTCCTAGAAAGGTGTCATCACACTTTTTATTATATAATCTCTCCTGTTTTTGAATTGAAGATTAATACTTCTTGCAAATATGCATGATGTGTTTCTCTGCGTGAAAAAGAGGATAAATTTGACTTCACTGCTCCATCCTTCCACGTGTTGATCTAACTGGGCTGAACTGACATTGACTCCTCTGGTAAATGTCTGAAAATACATTTCCCTTTTAATAAATCACGGTGTTTTTATTGGAGCCATGAAGGAGAAAAGGAAAACACAGGCAGAGAATTCATTTTCAGGAGGGAGGATGAGGTTTTCCTCTTTGAATCAGTGACACAGGGTCGAGGTGGAGGGGTTGGGGGTTGGGGGGGGTTCAGGCACTCACCATTGGTCAAACCCGGCGTGTCGTCGTTGTGGCGGCGGCGGCTCGCGTCACGGGAGCCATGTCTGGAGGGTTGAGGCGGCTGACCCTCCAACATGTTCACGATGTCCATCCGGTCGATGCTCTTCAGAGCCGCGTACAGGCTCTCCACTGCAGGGACACGGTGAGCAAACACACGGGGAGACGAGGACGGGGGCGTCAGGACTACCCTCTTACTGTCAGTAATACCCCACAGACATACACAGACATACAGACATGTCTGTGGGTGGACTAAACCATTCTATACCTCCAAGAGGGTCCCTGAATGTCCAATTCATTGGAAACCATATTCAATTATGAGATCAATAATTATCTGGAGCCCAAACAGGAGCTTAATGGGGCCCAATGTTTGCTATTTGAGAGCAAAATCAAGAAGGTAAAGACCATCAATAATCACTATTGATGATAATATCAGCTATAGACTATCAATAATCACTATTGATGATAATATCAGCTATAGACTATCAATAATCACTATTGATGATAATATCAGCTATAGACTATCAATAATCACTATTGATGATAATATCAGCTATAGACTATCAATAATCACTATTGATGATAATATCAGCTATAGACTATCAATAATCACTATTGATGATGATATCAGCTATAGACTATCAATAATCACTATTGATGATAATATCAGCTATAGACTATCAATAATCACTATTATTGATAATATCAGCTATAGACTATCAATAATCACTATTATTGATAATATCAGCTATAGACTATCAATAATCACTATTATTGATGATATCAGCTATAGACTATCAATAATCACTATTGATGATGATATCAGCTATAGACTATCAATAATCACTATTGATGATAATATCAGCTATAGACTATCAATAATCACTATTGATGATAATATCAGCTATAGACTATCAATAATCACTATTGATGATAATATCAGCTATAGACCATCAATAATCACTATTGATGATAATATCAGCTATAGACTATCAATAATCACTATTGATGATAATATCAGCTATAGACTATCAATAATCACTATTGATGATAATATCAGCTATAGACTATCAATAATCACTATTGATGATAATATCAGCTATAGACTATCAATAATCACTATTGATGATAATATCAGCTATAGACTATCAATAATCACTATTATTGATAATATCAGCTATAGACTATCAATAATCACTATTGATGATGATATCAGCTATAGACTATCAATAATCACTATTGATGATAATATCAGCTATAGACTATCAATAATCACTATTATTGATAATATCAGCTATAGACTATCAATAATCACTATTATTGATAATATCAGCTATAGACTATCAATAATCACTATTATTGATGATATCAGCTATAGACTATCAATAATCACTATTGATGATGATATCAGCTATAGACTATCAATAATCACTATTGATGATGATATCAGCTATAGACTATCAATAATCACTATTGATGATAATATCAGCTATAGACTATCAATAATCACTATTGATGATAATATCAGCTATAGACTATCAATAATCACTATTGATGATAATATCAGCTATAGACCATCAATAATCACTATTGATGATAATATCAGCTATAGACTATCAATAATCACTATTGATGATAATATCAGCTATAGACTATCAATAATCACTATTGATGATAATATCAGCTATAGACTATCAATAATCACTATTGATGATAATATCAGCTATAGACTATCAATAATCACTATTGATGATAATATCAGCTATAGACTATCAATAATCACTATTATTGATAATATCAGCTATAGACTATCAATAATCACTATTGATGATAATATCAGCTATAGACTATCAATAATCACTATTGATGATAATATCAGCTATAGACTATCAATAATCACTATTATTGATAATATCAGCTATAGACTATCAATAATCACTATTATTGATAATATCAGCTATAGACTATCAATATTCACTATTGATGATAACATCAGCTATAGACTATCAATAATCACTATTATTGATAATATCAGCTATAGACTATCAATAATCACTATTGATGATGATATCAGCTATAGACTATCAATAATCACTATTGATGATAATATCAGCTATAGACTATCA
>JAYKQN010000005.1:29502500-29542500 GCA_036785175.1 Eupleurogrammus muticus
ATTATAACACATCATTTAGAGGAAAGTGACTCTGATGGTGAAGAAAGTGAAGCTGGCATGTTTGATGGAGATTTAGCTGCTGTTGGAATCAGAAACAGAGGATGAGGACTTTGATGGTTTGATTGATGACATTACCCTGCTCTATTTTTAAATACACACACTTGTGTGCTTGTTTTATCCGTGTGTTTTACCATGATGATTAAAAAATGTTAGTACTTTGTAATAAATACATAAATGAAGCACAAACAAACTCAGTTCAGCTCCCGCTCTATGTGTGTATATATCTATGTGTGTATATATCTATGTGTATATGTCTATGTGTGTATATATCTATGTGTGTATATATCTATGTGTATATATCTATGTGTATATATCTATGTGTGTATATATCTATGTGTGTATATATCTATGTGTATATATCTATGTGTGTATATATCTATGTGTGTATATATCTATGTGTGTATATATCTATGTGTATATATCTATGTGTGTATATATCTATGTGTGTATATATCTATGTGTGTATATATCTATGTGTGTATATATCTATGTGTATATATCTATGTGTGTATATATCTATGTGTGTATATATCTATGTGTATATATCTATGTGTGTATATATCTATGTGTGTATATATCTATGTGTGTATATATCTATGGTTATATATCTATGTGTGTATATATCCATGTATGTATATATCTATGTGTGTATATATCTATGTGTATATATCTATGTGTGTATATATCTATGTGTGTATATCTATGTGTGTATATATCTATGTGTGTATATCTATGTGTATATATCCATGTATGTATATATCTATGTGTGTATATATCTATGTGTATATATCCATGTATGTATATATCTATGTGTGTATATATCTATGTGTATATATCTATGTGTATATATCTATGTGTGTATATATCTATGTGTGTATATCTATGTGTGTATATATCTATGTGTGTATATCTATGTGTGTATATCTATGTGTGTATATATCTATGTGTGTATATCTATGTGTGTATATATCTATGTGTGTATATATCTATGTGTATATATCCATGTATGTATATATCTATGTGTGTATATATCTATGTGTATATATCTATGTGTATATATCTGTGTGTATATATCTATGTGTGTATATCTATGTGTGTATATATCTATGTGTGTATATCTATGTGTGTATATATCTATGTGTGTATATCTATGTGTGTATATATCTATGTGTGTATATCTATGTGTGTATATATCTATGTGTGTATATCTATGTGTGTATATATCTATGTGTATATATCTATGTGTATATATCTATGTGTGTATATATCTATGTGTGTATATCTATGTGTGTATATATCTATGTGTATATATCTATGTGTGTGTATCTATGTGTGTATATATCTATGTGTGTATATCTATGTGTATATATATCTATGTGTATATATCTATGTGTGTATATCTATGTGTGTATATATCTATGTGTGTATATATCTATGTGTGTATATATCTATGTGTGTATATCTATGTGTATATATATCTATGTGTATATATCTATGTGTATATATCTATGTGTGTATATATCTATGTGTGTATATATCTATGTGTGTATATCTATGTGTATATATATCTATGTGTAAATATCTATGTGTATATATCTATGTGTATATATCTATGTGTATATATCTATGTGTGTATATATCTATGTGTGTATATATCTATGTGTATATATCTATGTGTGTATATATCTATGTGTGTATATATCTATGTGTGTATATATCTATGTGTATATATCTATGTGTGTATATATCTATGTGTGTATATATCTATGTGTATATATCTATGTGTGTATATATCTATGTGTATACATCTATGTGTGTATACATCTATGTGTGTATACATCTATGTGTGTTTACATCTATGTGTGTATATATCTATGTGTGTATATATCTATGTGTATATATATCTATGTGTATATATCTATGTGTGTATATATCTATGTGTGTATATCTATGTGTATATATATATCTATGTGTATATATCTATGTGTATATATCTATGTGTGTATATATCTATGTGTGTATATATCTATGTGTGTATATATCTATGTGTGTATATATCTATGTGTATATATCTATGTGTGTATATATCTATGTGTATATATCTATGTGTGTATATATCTATGTGTGTATATATCTATGTGTGTATATATCTATGTGTGTATATATCTATGTGTGTATATATATATGTGTGTATATATATATGTGTATATATCTATGTGTGTATATATCTATGTGTGTATATATCTATGTGTGTATATATCTATGTACACATAGATATATACACACATAGATATATACACACATAGATATATACACGTGTGTATATATCTATGTGTGTATATATCTATGTGTGTATATATCTATGTGTGTATATCTATGTGTATATATATCTATGTGTAAATATCTATGTGTATATATCTATGTGTATATATCTATGTGTATATATCTATGTGTGTATATATCTATGTGTATATATCTATGTGTGTATATATCTATGTGTGTATATATCTATGTGTATATATCTATGTGTGTATATATCTATGTGTGTATATATCTATGTGTATATATCTATGTGTGTATATATCTATGTGTATACATCTATGTGTGTATACATCTATGTGTGTATACATCTATGTGTGTTTACATCTATGTGTGTATATATCTATGTGTGTATATATCTATGTGTATATATATCTATGTGTATATATCTATGTGTGTATATATCTATGTGTGTATATATCTATGTGTGTATATCTATGTGTATATATATCTATGTGTATATATCTATGTGTATATATCTATGTGTGTATATATCTATGTGTGTATATATCCATCCATCCATCCATTGTCTATCCCGCTTATTCCCTTTCGGGGTCGCAGGGGTCTGCTGGAGCCTATCCCAGCGCGTTAAGGCGAGAGGCAGGGGGATACACCCCAGATGGTCGCCAGCCAATCGTGGGGCACACACACCATTCACACACCATTCACTCTCACACTCACACCTATGGGCAATTTAGAGTTTACCAATTAACCTGAGCATGTTTTTTGTATTGTGGGAGGAAACCGGAGTACCCGGGGAAAACCCACGCAGACACGGGGAGAACATGCAAACTCCACACAGAAAGGCCCCAGACCCAGGCCCAAGGCGGTCTTGAACCTGCGACCTTCTTGCTGTGAGGCAACAGTGCTACCCACCGCACCACCGTGTCGCCCGTGTATATATCTATGTGTGTATATATCTATGTGTGTATATATCTATGTGTATATATATCTATGTGTGTATATATCTATGTGTATATATCTATGTGTGTATATATCTATGTGTGTATATATCTATGTGTGTATATATCTATGTGTGTATATATCTATGTGTGTATATATATATGTGTGTATATATATATGTGTATATATCTATGTGTGTATATATCTATGTGTGTATATATCTATGTGTGTATATATCTATGTACACATAGATATATACACACATAGATATATACACACATAGATATATACACACGTGTATATATCTATGTGTGTATATATCTATGTGTGTATATATCTATGTGTATATATCTATGTGTGTATATATCTATGTGTGTATATCTATGTGTGTATATATATATGTGTATATATCCATGTATGTATATATCTATGTGTGTATATATCTATGTATATATATCTATGTGTATATATCTATGTGTATATATCTATGTGTATATATCTATGTATATATATCTATGTGTATATATCTATGTGTATATATCTATGTGTATATATTTATGTGTATATATCTATGTGTATATCTATGTGTATATATCTATGTGTATATATCTATGTGTATATCTATGTGTGTATATCTATGTGTATATCTGTGTGTATATCTATGTGTATATCTGTGTGTGTATATATCTGTGTGTGTATATATCTATGTGTATATATCTATGTGTGTATATCTATGTGTGTATATCTATGTGTGTATATATCTATGTGTATATATCTATGTGTGTATATATCTATGTGTGTATATATATGTGTGTATATATCTATGTGTGTATATATATGTGTGTATATATCTATGTGTATATATCTATGTGTATATATCTATATGTATATATATCTATGTGTATATATCTATGTGTATATATCTATGTGTATATATCTATGTGTATATATCTATGTGTGTATATATCTATGTGTGTATATATCTATGTGTATATATCTATGTGTGTATATATCTATGTGTATATATATCTATGTGTATATATATCTATGTGTATATATCTATGTGTGTATATATCTATGTGTGTATATTAACCCTCCCCTATAGTTAGGTTCCTTATGTGTGTGTTAAACACAGTAATGACACAGAACTCAGACTGAGTCTTTTAGTACGCACCGTACTCTAATACTTATGGTCGTGTAAACACTGTAAGTCTGTTTTCTCCAGAATGGTGTTTTTCTTCTTTTGAACTTTACCTTGATACACGGAGGCATTGTGATGTTGAGGTTACACAACACGTGTTGGCTGTCTTCGTACTTGGTGGATTTACGCAGGAAGGACAGGAATCCGGTGGGGTCCTTGCTGCTGTCCCTCACCTGAGAATCAAAGGTGTCACACTTACTGTGCTAGGAGGTTAAAATACCTGAAAGGAGTTTACGTTTCAACTCAAGCTTTTTATACTCACATTAACACGTACAAATTCTGGTTTTAAAAGTACTTAAAGTGTGAAAGTAAAAGTAAAGAACATAAAGCAGTTGAATGTGAACTGTGTTAAAATATATGAGCTATGATCATTTTTTGTCAGAGCAGTGTTTGTGTTGTATTGTCTATTTAAAAGTAATTTAACAAGTAATAAATAAAATCTATTAACTATAGCAATCAAAATAAGAACAGTTGATGTGTATTTATCATAGCATTGTCAGTATGTACTGTATGTATTTGTCAGTACTCACCAGTTACAATTTGAGCATTTATCTCATTCTCAATAGGAGGATCGATCGTACCTTCACGGACACAGGAAGTCGGTTGTCCTTGAAGGCCTGGAAGCTGAAGCATCGCGGCTGCTGTGTCGCCTTCCTCACTGGAACCAGATTCCCTGAACATTCCAGGTGAAGCGGCATTCCCTCCATCACCTGCAGGGGGCGAGACGAGCATTAGCTGAAGAGAAGAGAATAAACGGCACGAGCCCAGTGAGACTAAAGATGAAGTTTGGATGATCACTGGCCTCGATAATCTATAGGTTTGACAAGATCTGAACATCTGATGTAGAAATACTCAAAGACAGATGTTGCTATGATGTCTCTGTGGCAGTTCTAGGATCAGATGTTCAGGAGATGTTCATGTGTTCAGATGTTCAGAAGTCAAGGTTCATTTGACTGTTTTCTACATTTTAATGTCAAAAATCACATTTTTTGGGAAAGTCTATGTCATCCATTCTTGGGGGAAGACAATTCATTCTGAATTAGTGATATATTTAAATAATCCATAGATTAACTGACTATTAAAACAATCACTAGTTGCAGTCTATACCACAAATACCAACAATTGACCTTGAATCTGATTTCAGGACGTTCAGTTCAGCAAAAGGTGTAAAACACATGAACATGAATTGACTCTTTGTCTCTGCCTTTTTCCCTGTTGTTTGTGTTATAAAACACAAAAATCTTGAAATCTTCAAGCTGCTGCATTTTTATTGTCAAAAGATTACATTTCAAATCAGTACTAGATGTTTTTGACATTTTCTAACGTGTTAAAAAAGGACAAAAGTATAAAAATCCTCCAGTCCCTCCAACGTAATCCAGCAGAGCTTCACTACGTCTCTGGACTCTAACTGACCTCGATGTCTCTGCTGCGAGCCACCTCCGTAAAGTTCTCGTGCTGCTCCAGGGTTTTGTCCATCTTGTCGTCCGTCATGCAGTAGCAGCGCAGGCGGCCTTCGCGCAGCTCGTTCATCTTTGCAAACACCACAAATTTGGCCATGTAGGGAACCGCCGACAGTTCCCGGTACAGCAGGTTGGCGAAGGAAACGGCCTCGGCCGTGCGAGGACAGTCCGCCAGCCAGAAGCTGAGGATGCAATAATCACAGCATGATGAAACCAGTTCAGATGGTGAAAAGGTACTTCTATTGTACGATGTGCTATGGCTGCCAGATGAGCTCACCGTGCTGACACGTTGGTTGTAAAACTGGCACATTCTTTAGCATAGTTAAGCTTGGTGGTCCCGGTGATGTCCTCCCATTGGGCTGGAGCTGTTCCCCCTGAGAATCAGAGGAGAAGAAGAGCAATGGTTGATCTACATTCAGCAAAGGTAATTAGGAATACCGTATTTTCAGGACTATAAGGCCACATTAAAGTCTTCTATTTTCTTCAAATGTTGGTGCTCCCTATGTGTGTATGTAGGGGAAGTGTGGACATGGATTGTAGATAAAATAACGGGGATGTGCGTTATGCAGAACATCGTTGTTTTAACAACCTGAAACTGGTAAAGAGACACGCTGATAAAGCACAGTTTGTGTGTATACATCTATGTGTGTGTATATACAGTGGCTTGTGAAACTATTTGGCTCCCTTGAACTTTGTGACCTTTTGCCACATTTCAGGCTTCAAACATGAAGATATAAAACTGTAATTTCTTGTGAAGAATCAACAACAAGTGGGACACAATCATGAAGTGGAACACACTTTATTGGATATTTTAAACTATTTTAACAAATAAAAAGTGAAAAATTGGGTGTGCAGAATCATTCAGCCCCATTGAGTTAATACTTTGTAGCGCCACCTTTTGCTGCGATTACAGCTGCAAGTCGCTTGGGGTATGTCTCTATCAGTTTTGCACATCGAGAAACTGATATTTTTGCCCATTCCTCCTTGCAAAACAGCTCGAGCTCAGTGAGGTTGGATGGAGAGCGTTTGTGAACAGCAGTTTTCAGTTCTTTCCACAGATTCTCAATTGGATTGAGGTCTGGACTTTGACTTGGCCATTCTAACACCTTGATATGTTTTTTTGGTGAACCATGACATTGTAGCTTTTGCTTTATGTTTTGGATCATTGTCTTGTTGGAAGACAAATCTCCGTCCCAGTCTCAGGTCTTATGCGGACTCCATCAGGTTTTCTTCCAGAATGGTCCTGTATTTGGCTCCATCCATCTTCTCATCAATTTTAACCATCTTCCCTGTCCCTGCTGAAGAAAAGCAGGCCCAAACCATGATGCTGCCACCACCATGTCTGACAGTGGGGACGACACTTTTTATGGACATCTTTAAGAAATGGCTTCCTTCTTGCCACTCTTCCATAAAGGCCAGATTTGTGCAGTATACGACTGATTGTTGTCCTATGGACAGATTCTCCCACCTCAGCTGTAGACCTGCAGTTCATCCAGAGTGATCATGGGCCTCTTGGCTGCATCTCTGATCAGTCTTCTCCTTGTATGAGCTGAAAGTTTAGGGGGACGGCCAGATCTTGGTCGATTTACAGTGGTCTGATACTCCTTCCATTTCAATATTATTGCTTGCACAGTGCTCCTTGTGATGTTTAAAGCTTGGGAAATCTTTTTGTATCCACATCCAGCTTTAAACTTCTCCACAACAGTATCTCGGACCTGCCTGGTGTGTTCCTTGTTCTTCATGATGCTCTCTGCACTTTGGAGACTTGATTACACACAGGTGGATTCCATCTATCATCGTTGGTCATTTAGGTCAACATTGAATCATTCAGAGATCCTCACTGAACTTCTGGACAGAGTTTATTGCACTGAAAGTAAAGGGGCTGAATGATTTTTTCACGCCCAATTCTTCGTTTTTTATTTGTTAAAAAAGTTTAAAATATCCAATAAAGTGTGTTCCACTTCATGATTGTGTCCCACTTGTTGTTGATTCTTCACAAGAAATTACAGTTTTATATCTTTATGTTTGAAGCCTGAAATGTGGCAAAAGGTCACAAAGTTCAAGGGAGCCAAATAGTTTTGCAAGCCACTGTATATATGTATGTATATATATATATATATATATATATATATATATATACCTATGACGGAGCAGAGCAGACGCAGACTGGTGGTGTCGCCCTCGCCGGCATCCCGGGGGCTGTCCCTCCAAGATGGCGGCAGCGGGATCCGCAGGCCGATGGGACGGTGGAACTTGCGGCGCCGTGGTTCCACGGTCACGACCGGGCTGAAGTTGGCTTGGTTCCCCAGGAGCTTCGCGACCAGCTCGTCTGGAACCGGCTGTGCCTGAGGTGGTAAAATCAATGATGGAGAGTGGGGACCCAACATGGGGACGTGATAGGAAAACAAACGGGAGACAGAAGTTGGGATAACGGAATAGACAGTAGACATAATGAGGATCCATGATGGGAAACAAAGGAAAAATTAAAGATGAAGAGAAAGAGACAAGTCAACAGTGAATAAAAACCTCCTGGTGTAAAGGGCACATTTGAAAAGACAATAGCGACAGGCTGTCAAAGGAGGTACTGAAAACTACTGGACTGAAGACGTTTCTCCTTCATCCAGGAGCTTCTTCAGTTCTGATACAGGAGATGTATCTCTGGACCAGAGGGTGGAGCTGTAGACCACACCCCCATTGTAGACCACACCCCCATTGTAGACCACACCCCCATTGTAGAACACACCCTCACTGTAGACCACACCCCCATTGTAGACCACACCCCCATTGTAGACCACACCCCCATTGTAGACCACACCCCCATTGTAGACCACACCCTCACTGTAGACCACACCCTCACTGTAGACCACACCCTCACTGTAGACCACACGCTCACTGTAGACCACGCCCTCACTGTAGACCACACCCTCACTGTAGACCACACCCTCACTGTAGACCACACCCTCATTGTAGACCACACCCTCACTGTAGACCACACCCCCATTGTAGACCACACCCCCATTGTAGACCACACCCTCACTGTAGACCACGCCCTCACTGTAGACCACACACTCATTGTAGACCACACCCTCACTGTCCACGCCCCCACAATGGTCCATAAATCACACTTCAAGGTGTGAAGTGGAATGAGAGTCGCTGTGGTCATATGATCCAGAGAGTCCTGCTCTGATTGGTTGAGAGCAGTTAAACTTCCTGGGATGAGATCTCAAAGCAGGATGGTCTGTAGCAGATAGATTATGGTCTGTAGCAGATAGATTATGGTCTGTAGCAGATATATTATGGTCTGTAGCAGGTAGATTATGGTCTGTAGCAGATAGATTATGGTCTGTAGTAGATAGATTATGGTCTGTAGCAGGTAGATTATGGTCTGTAGCAGGTAGATTATGGTCTGTAGCAGATAGATTATGGTCTGTAGCAGGTAGATTATGGTCTGTAGCAGGTATATTATGGTCTGTAGCAGATAGATTATGGTCTGTAGCAGATAGATTATGGTCTGTAGCAGGTAGATTATGGTCTGTAGCAGATAGATTATGGTCTGTAGCAGATAGATTATGGTCTGTAGCAGGTAGATTATGGTCTGTAGCAGATAGATTATGGTCTGTAGCAGATAGATTATGGTCTGTAGCAGATAGATTATGGTCTGTAGTAGATAGATTATGGTCTGTAGCAGGTAGATTATGGTCTGTAGCAGGTAGATTATGGTCTGTAGCAGATAGATTATGGTCTGTAGCAGGTAGATTATGGTCTGTAGCAGGTATATTATGGTCTGTAGCAGATAGATTATGGTCTGTAGCAGATAGATTATGGTCTGTAGCAGGTAGATTATGGTCTGTAGCAGATAGATTATGGTCTGTAGCAGATAGATTATGGTCTGTAGCAGGTAGATTATGGTCTGTAGCAGATAGATTATGGTCTGTAGCAGATAGATTATGGTCTGTAGCAGATAGATTATGGTCTGTAGCAGGTAGATTATGGTCTGTAGCAGGTATATTATGGTCTGTATCAAATAGATTATGGTCTGTAGTAGATAGATTATGGTCTGTAGCAGGTAGATTATGGTCTGTAGATGATGGATTATGGTCTGTAGCAGATAGATTATGGTCTGTAGCAGGTAGATTATGGTCTGTAGATGATGGATTATGGTCTGTAGCAGGTAGATTATGGTCTGTAGCAGGTAGATTATGGTCTGTAGCAGGTAGATTATGGTCTGTAGATGATGGATTATGGTCTGTAGCAGATAGATTATGGTCTGTAGCAGGTAGATTATGGTCTGTAGATGATGGATTATGGTCTGTAGCAGGTAGATTATGGTCTGTAGCAGGTAGATTATGGTCTGTAGCAGGTAGATTATGGTCTGTAGCAGGTAGATTATGGTCTGTAGCAGGTAGATTATGATGCTCTTCGGATCTTCAGACCTGAAGAAGCTTCTGGATGAAGGAGAAACATCTACAAGAACAAGTCCAGTAGCTCCTTTGACACTAAACGACCTGGATGAAGGAGAATCTACACACACGTCTAGCAACACAGACTGATCGTAGGACTCAGTGAATCTTTTTATTGTATGAAGCTTTTACAAATATTAATACAAAAAGGATCAGAGGAGGCACTGTGGTACTTCACAAGGCCATTTATCACACGGCTACTACAGCGAAGTTTCAGTAAATAAACTTTTCCCTAAAAGTAAAGATAAAATAAAACTGTATAAAACAATAACAAAATTATCACCATGAGTATTTTATTTCCATCGTAAAGGCCACAGCATGTTAGTTATATAGAGTTAATTATACATTCATTTCTGTGTCTACAGAACAGCTACTGAACCAAAACAAGCAGTAGTACCAGGTCCATCCATACATTTCATTTTGGTTTACTAAACATATTCTGACATAGGAATTACACATTTTATCTGATAATGACAAATGCATTTCAGAGGTTTGTTAACAATATGAAATATAAATCAGTCTAGAAATGCAATAAGATCATATCAGCAGAAAGCAATCAGAAAACTAAGGTTATATTTAAGCCACATGCAAACAAGCAAATCAGAGGAAGTGATGCATATCGACAAAAAACATGAAGTGCACTAAAAATGAAGGAGCACTTTAAATAAGATTAGGATATACTGTCTATTTAAATAATGGATGTTTGGTTTAGAAACCTTAATAATGTTTTAAATTATTGCAATCAGCAAAAAGTGACAGAATAAATAAATAAAATGTGGATATTTTTACCATCTCAATCACAAATTCTCTAATCTCAATCTTACAGTCTGACGGTAAAATTTATCCTTAAATCTGTGTTTTATCCTGGAACAGGATTTAATTAGATGATGACAAAGGCACTTTTATTTGATGTATTTGATATTTAGGTGACATTGTGGGATTGTTGGAAACCTTTAACAGGTATTTTCTATTTTATTGAACCTAAACACCAGAAAACTTCAGCCACACAAAAAAGGCTGAAACGTTTTAACTAAACTAAACTAAATGTGATGTTGAGTTCGGGACAAGTTTTTTTTTCTCAATTTATTATTTTTTTTTTTTTTAGAAAATGTTAGTCTTGTTTTCCAAATCAGTAAAAAAATGAAAGAAAGAAATAAGAATTATATTTAATATTGGACGAGTTGTAGTTTTTTTCCCAATTTGTTCTTGTTTTAAAAATAATAATAATTTTATTACTTTAATTAAAAAACAAGACTAACATTTTCTTAAAAAAAGTTTAAATTTACTATCAAAAATTGAAATAAGATGAATAATCTGCCAATGAAATGAGATAAATCTCCTCAAAATGTGACCAAACACAAAATATTTCACCTGTAAAAATGACATGTTTTGCTGTTTTAAATTATTTGAATGATTTTCATCTGACTTTTTGTTGCAGGGACAAAAAGAAAGAAAATGGTCCTTTACCACATTTTTCAGACATTCATGACACCAAACACTGGTCATCAAATCAAATCAATGAAAGCAGAACATTATCAAAGACAATATTCTGTCTGATGGAGTAAAAAAGCAAAGTAACAAGTTAAATACAATTAGTGAGGAACTTATCAGCTTTAAACTAAAGGAGTCCAGAGGTTTTAAAGGTGCATGCATGGTCAAAGGAACAGAAACGTCCTGTGAAAATGTGAAAGCAACAGACAAACTAAATCAGGAACAAAACTCGGCTGTTGTTGAATCGATCAGAATCAGAGCATCCAACATGCTTTCATCCTTCTCCTTCCTCCTCATCGTCCCACCTCACCTGAAGCCCCAGGCGGACTCGCTTGGTGACGGCCGTCTCGGGGAACGTGGCCTGGACCATCGGCACCAGTTTGCTGGTCAGCTGACTGCCCTCAGGGCCAATCAGGTCGCTCTCCTGCTGGACCCGCGACACCACGGCGAAATACAGGGGGAAGTCGGTGGAGATGATGCGGCGGATCCGCTTCTTGCCGAGTTCCTCCTGACTCTCGAGTTCTGAGCAGACGAGACGAGAAGTTCAAGTTGACTCAAAGCTCAGACTGTTTCATATCGTAACGAATCAAAGCAACAAAACGTGTTATTTATCAACGGCTGTTTTGACTAGAAAAACAGTTTCAGTTCACGACCCGTCACCTTCATTTAAAAACCCGTGTTCAGCAGTGATCCACCAGTCAGAGGGTCGGGGGTTCGATTCCCTGTCGTTTAACCCTGATGTGCAGGTGGTGCTTCACATCGATAACCACCAGTGTGTGTGAATGGGTGAACGAAGCACTTTGATTGGTTGAAAAGAAAAGATATACAAATGCAGGCATTTAACATTAGTAAATACAGAGCAGAGACTGGATCAGTGGATCACAGAGCAAAGACTGGATCAGTGGATCACAGAGCAGAGACTGGATCAGTGGATCACAGAGCACAGACTGGATCAGTGGATCACAGAGAAAAGACTGGATCAGTGGATCACAGAGCAAAGACCAGATCAGTGGATCACAGAGCAAAGACTGGATCAGTGGATCACAGAGCAGAGACTGGATCAGTGGATCACAGAGCAGAGACTGGATCAGTGGATCACAGAGCAAAGACTGGATCAGTGGATCACAGAGCAGAGACTGGATCAGTGGATCACAGAGCAGAGACTCTATTATCCATGTGTTTTACCATGCATGCGATGATTAAAAATCTTAGTACTTTGTAATCAATACCTAAATAAAGCACAACCAAACTCAGTTTAGCTCCTGCTCTATGTGTGTATATATATGTGTGTGTGTATATATATATACACACACACATATATATATATATATATATATATATATATATATATATATATATATGTGTATATATATAAATCCATTTCTGTCCTAGAGAAAAAGGCTGGGATCATGCAACATCGGTCACATGACCACTCCTGGATCATATGACACCCTGGTCACATGGTTCTGTCGCTGGTAAAACGGTCCAGAACAGTCGAACACACTCGGCGTCTCTTCCATTCCACGGTTCTTTTTTATTATCAGGGTTATAAGCACAAATGTCGTCACGGCGATGGGAAGCCTCACCTTCATCCATCCCGTTGAGGATGGTTTCCAGCACCTCGTCGCCATAGCGATTGCGATGCTCTTTCCAAACGGAGCCGTTCTCGCTCCTCAGCACCACGAGCTCGCGGTCGCCACGACCGAGGGCGGCGAAATGAGGAATCTCCACGATGACGGGTCTGCACAGAGGAGACGAGTCAGCGTGGTGAACATCTGACAGTTTTATTAACGTAGAAGAGCTAAACACATCCTTCACTCAGACTCACGATTAAAATGCTTTTTACTCAGGTAAATCTGTCAAAATATAAAAGCTGTGAGATATTTCAGCTCATGTGTTGTATTTGAACAGGAAATAGGGAGTCAGATAAAATCTATCAAAAATGACCTATTTTGAGAATATTTGACCTTTAACATACCAGCTGTCATCGCTTTTTGGAGTGAAAAGTAAAAGTAGAAGTCAAAATTTGGCTGAAAAATAAATACTCGAGGAAATTAAGTAAAGTACTGAAGTAATTGTCTCGTCTGAAAACCTTTACCTAACGCGACGAGTTGCTGGGTATTAATTAATTGGCCGGTCATTAAAAGAAAAGATTGAATTCACTACAGATTTAATTATTAGCATAATTAGTAAAATGCCTAATCAGAGTTCTATCAGTGGGTGAAACGTTAACAACTCGTCCTTTTTCCTCCTCACCCCAGGAACTGCATCCCTGCTGGGCCCAGGGAGATGATCCTGCTGGCCAGCCCCTCCCCCTCCACCAGGGGGGGCGGGCTGGTCAGCTTCTGAGGCTTCACCAGGCGGCAGGTGATGCGTGTGGGGGCGGCGCAGGTCCGCGGCGGGATGATGACGCGGAGGCCGTTGTGTCTGCTGCCGCGCATGGAGCCCCCCCGAGCGTCCACCATGAAACTCACCAGGAACCTGGAGGGGGGGCAGGACGTTATCTCAGCTTCACCTCACGTCCTGTTGATCTCCTCCTCTGACCCCGACCCCCGACGCTAACCCTGACCCCTGACCCCTGACCCTGACCGTGACCCCAACCGTGACCCTGACCCTGACCCCGACCCTGACCCCAAAACTGACCCTGACCCCAACACTGACCCCAACCCTGACACTGACCCCGACCCCCGACCCCTGACCCCGACCCCGACACTGACCCGGTGTGGATGGGGCTGGCCACCGGGCTGACGTTGTCGGAGGTTTCGGTCGCTGGGCTGCTGGGAATCAGAGAATCTTCGTCGTATTCTTTGGGCAGTGGAAGCGGAGTGTGTTGCTGCAGGCACAGAATGAGCACATTTCCTTTGTAGAAATGTTGTTGGTTCAAAAATGGTGTAAAATGTCAATGAAATGTGTGCAGCAGTTTGTAGTTTTTAAACTAATATTTCAGTATTTGAAATTTGGAATAATTCAAATTTTTAATTCTTTAGATTTTTAAACAGCAACAAATCAACATAAAAATCATTCGTGATGCGACTTAACTGTTTCACCTGTTTTTGTGTTTGTCACAGACGCATCTGTATTCATGTGTATCAAATCATTTTTAAAGAATTTTAAAGGTTATTTTTCTAAACCCAATCCAAACCATTTTGTGGATACTGAAGCTCCACAAAAGAAGTAAGAATCTAGAAACATGCCTTAAACAAACCATCATGTTTGAAATGCAGCAGCTGGTTGATTTCATGCATTTTTCCTTTTTTAATTGTAATTTTATTCATGTGTTAATAGATAACAGACAAGAAGTAAAAAAAGAGAAGAGATGAAGATGTCTGTAAATGTGTTTTACTCTCTGTCCATTGCATTTTCAAAATAAAAGTCAAAAAATAATTCCAAGGTAATTTTTTATATTTATTTTTCATTATTCACTGCCGAAAAAAAATGAGGATAACAAATACCAAAAAAGGACATTTGACTTATTCTTTAGACTTTTATTTTGAAATGCAAAGCACAAAGCTTGTTAAAAATAATAATTTTTTATTCACTAAAACATCTTTTTTTAATGATCTTATATACTAATAAAACTCAAGATGTCTGTGAGAGATTAAATGAGCTTAGAAGCTCTGAAAAAAGAAGAATCTTTTCAATAATAAATCTTTTCATCCAAAACGGTTGTTAGTTGCACTTCAAATACCAAAAACGGATCTTGGACTTTTTTGACTTTTATTTTGAAATGCAAACAGAAATTGACTTTTTAATAGTTTTTCTGTCTTTTCCCATATTGTCTGTGTTATATAATGAGATAATAAAATACATCAATAATTACAAGCTGCTGCATTTTTGTTGTTAAAACATTTCAACCCAGTATTTGATGTTTTTGACACTTTTCGAGCTTGTTAGAATATAACAACATTTCTCACCAGAAGTACAAAATGAAATGCTTTTATTTGGAAATCCTTATGTGTTCATGTTCAGGAGTTTTTTCTTCCTCTTCTCTATGTTTAGTCTCATTTCAGGAAAATAAATGTTGGGATAGTAATCGTGTGTATTCACCTGATCTATGTGTTCTTTGAGGATGATCGTTTCTGGAGACACGCGGGGGATTCTGGGAATGGCTGGCGAGTAATTCCTGTTCGTAGGACGAGAGAAAACAAGACAAATCAGACATAAAAAAGCTTCTTCGCATTTCAGCTCCTCCCAAGTGCTCATCCCTGGTGTGTGTAGGTGTCTATCCAGCGCCCTGGCCCCGCCCCCTAATGCTGGCCCCGCCCCGCCCCGTATGATAGACCAAGCCCCGCCCCCGTGTGGTGCCCCCCAGCCCCGCCCCTTATGATGACCTCAGCCACGCCCCTTAGACTGATCCCCCCAGCCCCGCCCCCTTATGCAGCCCCCCCAAGCCCCGCCCCCTTACGCAGCCCCCTCTCGTACTCCAATGATTTCTTGGGGGAGAGGAAATCGTCATCATGGTCTTTCATGTCATCCGTCTTCATGTACCTGGCCCCTTCTGTCCCCAGTAGCTCCTCCCCTTCAGAGGACAACAGACCAGGTGAGGTTGGTGAGACAGGTGGAGACAGAGACAGAAACAGGTTAACGAGCTGTTAATTAGTGAGGGTAATCAGTGCAGGGTTAGACTGATGATGGTTAGTGATCGTTACTGGTGATGAGGACAAATAAACGAAGGGTTAAAAAATCATCTGTGTGTAAATGTATAATCACCTACTGTAGAAATGCATCAGGCTGGACCTAATTATCTCGTTATTATCTTTAATAATTATCTCATTACTATATTATATTATAGACGTATATACTATACACACATACATCAATATATGTGTGTGTGTGTGTGTGTGATATTATCACTAAACGTGCACGTGTTTTTAACCTTTTATATTTAGAAGATCAATAAAGGCTCAGAAATACTTGATTGTCTCGTTTACTGCGTGTACAACGATAAAACTGCAGTAACACATTTGTACTTCACTGCACTCATTGTTTTTCACTTCTCATTCAATTATTTGTAGTTTCTGCTCATTACATTTTAAAATATCCTCGTTCAGACTTTTCACTGTTGAAATCCCTTTAAACGGACAATAAAACACATGAAACATTTATTCTGTGACATGATAACAGCTCATCTTTTGGGGTTAGAGGGTGTTTTTCACTTGTTCTCATTCTTGAGTGTTAAATTAAATAGAATTAAATCTCTGACAAAAAGTGATCACAGCTCAGATTTGTTTCACTACTTTCATACTGGAAATAGTTTTAAACTTTTACAGCGTGAGTAGATGCTCCACTTTCTCTGGATGCATCTGGAAACTTCACATCTGTACTTCTATGTGGGAAACGAAGGTAGAAAACACCAAACTTCATAAAACAAGCCAAAACAAGAAAACAACTTCTGACAGGTGAAACTTGCGTTTTAATTCTCTGTGTAACTGCTGTTCAATGAAAATGATGTTTCATGTGAGAGTTTTGGGTGTGAAGCAGCCTGAACAAAAGATGACGTCGTCTTTTATCTCAGCTTTTGTCTCCACCAGCTGAAGGAAACTCCTGGTGCATCAGGTTTAATAAGTCGCAGCGCACTTTGCTAATCTGCTGTTAATCTGTTTGGTTTTGCTTTTAAAGCTGTTTGTTTGCTGTAAACTGCATGAACGGTGAGAAGGAGCCGACACACAATCACCGTGGGCTGTAACACAAAAGGAAAATAGCTAAAGACACGTCGAGTTGAGGGCAGCGGTCAAACTTCTAAACCTCTCTGTGGTTTCATCAGTTCAGTCGATTACAGAAACGATTGATCCGTTAGTGGATTGGTTCATTAATGGTGTAAAATGTTGATCAGTGTTTCTAAAGCTGCAGATTGAAGCTAAAATGTCTTTTTTTTCCAGACCAACAGTCCACAACCCAAAGATCAATCAGTCGATCAAATCAATAGATGTCCAGATTCTCTGGTTCCAGCTTCTTTTCTCTGATTATAATTAAGATAGACTCAAATACATTAATTTATTATCAAAACAGTTGGTGATTCATGTGATAGTTGGCAGCTAATTGATGAACAGTCCAATCGTTTCATGCAGTAAAGTCTGTTTAGAGGTAAATTCTGAATCACCACGGCCCTCCACCTCCTCATTAACACTGTTTATACTGCAGAAACAATGTGAGGGTCCAAACAGACATGGGACTTCATATATCTAGGTGTCTGAAACTGTAAAACACCAACAGCGATCCTAAGGCGACCTGCTGACAGTTAGTGGATGAGACGTGTTGGGTGACAGACATGCAACGAGAAACCAGAGCCGCCATCACATGAGCACCACGACAGACATGGAGGTCGGAGGTGAAGCTTGAAATGAGCCACGACAACAACCTATGAATGTCGCACGAGAAGAGAAGGAGACATTCATACCTAATGTTAGCTGAGCAATTCCTAAAAAGGGCAAAAAGGAATCGGAGAATGAATGTGACCAGTTCAAACATCGTGAAATCTGACGTTAGGTTACACGTTGTCCTGTGAAATAACAGACTGAGTCATTTCTGATGAAAGCGAGTTTTTGTTCTAAATCCACATCTGGTAGAGTCACATTAACCGGAGGTAACTCTTTATGTCTAAAGGACAATGGACATTTGAGTTTTTGGACTAAGGGATAAAATGACATTTTACCAGTTTCCATGATGGCGTCTGCTTTAGGAATCAACGAGAAGCTTAAACATGATTCTAGAACCAGGTGGTGACTGATAAAGACTTTAGGTTATAATGTTTGATGGGAATTTAGACTAAATGTATCAAGTTATACTTTAATAATAATTTAATATAAAGTGCTGTCATGTCAATAAATTCAATAATTGTGCAGAAATAAAGGAAGTTCCAGGATCTCCATCATTAAACATGTGTCATCACTTCACTGTAAATTCTCCACATCTCAGGTTTCTAAAAGTCAAAACTGGATGTTGATGAGTTACGTTCAATAAAAAACAGGAAAGAAGAACCTGGGAAAGTGATGAAAAAGTTTAATTTAACTTTAGAGTTTCACTATGAATGAAAGGACAGTTTAATCCAGGTTAAAGTGGAATAAAGTCAAACTAGGATGTTCACAGATTAATGACATCACAACAACGTTGTGAAATTCTCTGACTTTGATCAACATTTTACGTTTTCTTCATTATTTATTAGCACAGTGATTTCTATAAAGTCAAACAGCTTGTTCCTAGTGTTTCTGTTACCTTCATCCTCAGAAACATCCAGGATCTCATCCACAGTTTCTGGGAAACTCATTCGATGTTTCTCCGTGGTCGTCTGAAGGACAAAAAGGACACCGTCCATTACAGATGCTCAGACTTGGTCAAACTCGACGTGTTCAACGCCGTCCTCACCATGGAAACCGTCTCCTCGGTGACGAGCTTCAGGACGTCGATCACGGAGATGTAACCCAGTCGCTTGGCGATGGCCAGAGCCGAGGTCCCGTTCTGATTGGAGGAAACAAGCAGGTGGATCAGACGGGGTTTCCTGCTCAGATCCACAGGGAGTCTGGAATAATGCTCTGATGCAGCTTGAGATTTGTGATGTCAGAAAGCTACTCTATCATTCAGGAAAAAACATCTGGAATATCTGTACAAACACAGAGGTTATTGGACCTAAACTTGGAATCAGATTTAGAATCTATTTATGCTGATGATACACAGGAAATAGTTAGAATAGTGGGAAAATGTGTTTTACTACAGATAGAAATACTTTAGCGTTGGAGCCATGAATAATGAATAAAAACCAGAGATTAACAGGTAAACCCCAGGTTCCTGGGGGTCCAGGGTTGAACAGGTAAACCCCAGGTCCCTGGGGGTCCAGGGTTGAACAGGTGAACCCCAGGTTCCTGGGGGTCCAGGGTTGAACAGGTGAACCCCAGGTTCCTGGGGGTCCAGGCTCACCGTGGTGGTTTCGTTGGGTTGAGCTCCGTGTTTCAGCAGCAAAGTGACGATGTCCGTGTGCCCCTGCTGAGCCGCCTGGTGTAGCGGGGTGTAGCCGAGCTGCAGGAGCAACACCACCCTCATTATTATTAATAATATATTTTTATATTACACACAGAACATACGGTAGTTACACAAACGCTGCTTAGCTCCACCAACACAATCTGTCCTCGTTAACAAATCCACGTTCCAGCTCATCAATGTTAATATTGAATGTTTTTTCATAGTCGACTATAAAACTGAATAAATTCATCAATAAGTAATCAATGTTCTGATTACTCCGTTGTTTGTTGTAGCCCTACATTTATTAACACTTCCTCTTGTTACAGCCCACTTCACTTTTTGTACTTTAAGTCATTAAATATAAGAATAATAATTATTATAAATTCATAATAAAAAAAATAGAAACTTAAAACTAGAAATAAAATATAATATAATAATTATAATAAAAAATATTAAAGCAATAAATAATTAAAAATAAAACTAATGACGCTAGTAACAAAATATTAAATAAAATAATAAATGAAGGTATAAAGGTAGTGATTCAGTAACTGTGATAATATAATCACATATGTAATTGTGAATACTAATAATCACCATCATACTAATAGTAAATGAACATATAAACATGCAGTTACAGCCATGGTTCTATCAGTGTAATAACACTGTGAAACAGTTCCCCCCCCGACCAGAAGGTGGCGCCCACTCACTCGTGTTTTACTGTTCACGTTGGCCTGTTGCTGCAGGAGGAACTTCACCATCTTGATGTTGCCATAGTGACAGGCGACGTGCAGCGGCGTGTATCCCATCTGAAACAGGAACAGGGAAACTTCGATCACATCAATCAGGCCAACTACATCCCATTAATCCTGAGGCAAACGTTTCATGAACATTCCACAAACTATCTGGTCAAACACAGTCAAATTAAACCGTTTTTTACAGTACAAATACTGTTTGTAAATTTTCTACTTATACTTCTACATTCTAGTAATTTTTGTTTTACTTCTACTTCTTACAACACATCAACTGTTAAATCTCAGACAAAACTTTTACTTGAGTAAAAGGCTCGAGCTGCTGCTTCTCTGAGGATTGAAGGTGAGTTAATGAGTTTTTACCCGCGTGGCGGCGTACACCGACGCTCCTTGTTTCACTAAGATATCAGCGATGCCCACGTGTCCTTCCTGAGCCACCAGGTGCAGCGGGGTCAGTCCACTCTGGACACAAACACAGCAGAAGAACAAGGTCGAGTCCAAAATCTAGTTGTGATGTCACAACAGATGTAAGTGGCCTGGCAATAAAGCAATATTATTATATACAACAATGTCCACCTCGTCAATACAATAAGAAAGTCATTAATACATGAGAAAATGTTTTATAGGATATAGTTTTGATAGTTAAACTCAAGGTTTGTATAATGCTGCCAGAATAAAGAAAGAGAAACAGCATCAATGAGGATCGATATTACAGCATTTATATTATTTTACTCTTTTTATCTTTACAGTTTTTACAGTGTGGCTAGGCCTACTCTGCAAAAACTGAAATCTTATCAGGTGAAAATATCTTCTTTGTGGTACAGTTAGTCCAATATTCCACTCGCTGTTAAATTATTTTATTACTCATCTTAGTTTTTTTCCCAATTTGGGTCATTTTGGTCCAGAAGGAACTAACGTGTTATTAAAAGTAGATTAAATTTATTACACTTGAAACAAGATAAAGTATCTGCCATAGGAATATAATAATCTGACCAAAATAATAACACGAAAATTGTTATAAAGGGATCATGAAAATCAACACAATAAACATTTGAAAAGGCCACTGAAATCAACCCTTAGCCCTTAGTAACGGTCCTCCTCACCTTGTTGCCCAGGTTGACGTTGGCCTGTTTGGAGATGAGCAGCGACACCATGTCTGCTCGGCCCTCCTGAGACGCCAGGTGCAGCGGCGTGACGCCCTGCAGCGACTCAGCGTTGGCAGAGGCTCCGTACTGCAGCAGGCTGCTGGCCACCTCCACCTGGTTCTGCTTGGATGCGATGTGCAGGGCGGTGTAGCCGTTCTGCAGGAGAGGGGGGGGGGGGGGTCAGTGTGAACGGTGTGGTGTTGTTGGTGTCATTGTTGGTGTCATTGTTGGTGTCATTGTTGGTGTTGATGTTGGTGTCATTGCTGGTGTCATTGTTGGTGTCATTGTTGGTGTTGATGTTGGTGTCATTGTTGATGTTGTCATTGTTGGTGTTGATGTTGGTGTCATTGTTGATGTTGTCATTGTTGGTATTGATGTTGGTTTCATTGTTGGTGTTGATGTTGGTGTCGTTGTTGATGTTGTCATTGTTGGTGTTGATGTTGGTGTCAATGTCATTGTTGGTGTCGATGTCATTGTTGGTGTTGATGTTGGTGTCGTTGATGCCATTGTTAGTGATGATGTTGTTGTCGATTTCATTGTTGGTGTCGTTGATGTCATTGTTGGTGTTGTTGTTGGTGTCGATGTCATTGTTGGTGTTGATGTTGGTGTCATTGTTGGTGTCATTGTTGGTGTTGATGTTGGTGTCATTGTTGGTGTCATTGTTGGTATTGATGTTGGTTTCATTGTTGGTGTTGATGTTGGTGTCGTTGTTGATGTTGTCATTGTTGGTGTTGATGTTGGTGTCAATGTCATTGTTGGTGTCGATGTCATTGTTGGTGTTGATGTTGGTGTCGTTGATGCCATTGTTAGTGATGATGTTGTTGTCGATTTCATTGTTGGTGTCGTTGATGTCATTGTTGGTGTTGTTGTTGGTGTCGATGTCATTGTTGGTGTTGATGTTGGTGTCGTTGATGCCATTGTTGGTGTCGTTGTTGGTGTTGATGTTGGTGTCATTGATGTCATTGCTAGTGTTGATGTTGATGGAATTGTTGGTGTTGATGTTTGTGTCATTGTTGGTGTTTATGTTGGTGTCGATGTTATTGTTGGTGTTGTTGTTGGTGTTGGTGTCATTGGTGTCATTGTTGGTATTGATGTTGGTGTTCTTGATGCCATTGTTGGTGTTGATGTTGGTGTCATTGTTGGTATTGATGTTGTTGTTGGTTTTGATGTTGGTGTCATTGTTGGTGTTGTTGTTGGCTTTGATGTTGGTGTCATTGTTGGTGTTGATGTTGGTGTCGTTGATGCCATTGTTGGTGTTGTTGGTGTCATTGTTGGTATTGATGTTGGTGTCGTTGATGTTATTGTTGGTGTTGATGTTTGTGTCGATGTCATTGTTGGTGTTGATGTTGGTGTCATTGTGGGTGTTGATGTTTTTGTCATTGTTGGTGTTGATGTTGTTGTCGATGTCATTGTTGGTGTCAGTGAAGTCATTGTTGGTGTTGATGTTGGTGTCATTGTTGGTGTTGATGTCATTGTTTGTGTTGATGTTGGTGTCATTGGTGTCATTGTTGGTGTCGTTGATGCCATTGTTGGTATTGATGTTGGTGTCATTGTTGGTGTTGATGTTGGTGTCATTGTTGGTGTTGATGTTGGTGTCATTGTTGGTGTTGGTGTCGTTGATGTCATTGTTGGTTTTGGTGTCGTTCATGCCATTGTTGGTGTTGGTGTAGATGTCATTGTTGGTGTTGGTGTCATTGATGTCATTGTTGGTGTTGGTGTCGTTCATGCCATTGTTGGTGTTGTTTATGGTGTCATTGTTGGTGTTGATATTTGTGTCATTGATGTCATTGTTGATGTTGGTTTCATTGGTGTCATTGTTGGTGTTGTTGTTGTTGTTGGTTTTGATGTTGGTGTTGTTGTTGGCTTTGATGTTGCTGTCATAGTTGGTGTCGTTGATGCCATTGTTGGTGTTGTTGGTGTAATTGTTGGTATTGATGTTGGTGTCATTGTTGGTATTGATGTTGGTGTCAATGTTTTGTTGGTGTTGATGTTTGTTTCGATGTCATTGTTGGTGTTGATGTTGGTGTCATTGTTGGTGTCATTGTTGGTGTCGTTGTTGGCTTTGATGTTGGTGTCATTGTTGGTGTTGTTGGTGTCGTTGGTATTGATGTTGGTGTCGATGTTATTGTTGGTGTTGATGTTGATGTCATTGTTGGTGTTGATGTTGATGTCATTGTTGGTGTTGATGTTCGTGTCAATGTTGGTGTTGATGTTTTTGTCATTGTTGGTGTAGATGTTGTTGTCATTGTTGGTGTTGTTGTCGTTGATGCCATTGTTGGTGTTGATTTCATTGTTGGTGTCGTTGATGTCATTGTTGATGTTGGTGTCATTGTTAATGTTGGTGTCATTGTTGGTGTTGTTGTTGCTGTTGATGTTGGTGTCATTGTTGGTGTTGTTGCTGTTGAAGTTGGTGTCATTGGTGTCATTGTTGGTGTTGATGTTGGTGTCGTTGATGCCATTGATGTTGGTGTCATTGTTGGTATTGATGTTGGTGTCATTGTTGGTTTTGATGTTGGTGTCATTGTTGGTGTTGATGTTGGTGTCAATGTTATTGTTGGTGTTGATGTTGTTGTCGATGTCATTGTTGGTGTCATTGTTGGTAATGATGTTGGTGTCGTTGTTGATGTTGGTGTCATTGTTGGTGTTGTTGTTGGTTTTGATGTTGGTGTCATTGTTGTTGTTGATGTTGTTGTCATTGGTGTCATTGTTGGAGTTGTTGTTCTTGGTTTTGATGTTGGTGTCATTGTTGGTGTTGGTGTTGATGTTGGTGTCATTGGTGTCATTGTTGGTGTTGTTGATGCCATTGTTGGTATTGATGTTGGTGTCTTTGTTGGTATTGATGTTGGTGTCAATGTTATTGTTGGTGTTGATGTTTGTGTCGTTGATGTCATTGTTGGTGTTGATGTTGTTGTCGATGTCATTGTTGGTGTCGTTGATTTCATTGTTCGTGTTGATGTTGTTGTCATTGATGTTATTGTTAGTGTTGATGTTGTCGTTGATGTCATTGTTGGTGTTGATGTTGGTCTCTTGATGTCATTGTTTGTGTCATTGTTGGTGTTGGTGTCATTGTTGGTGTGCTTGGTGTTGATGTTGTTGTCGTTGATGTCATTGTTGGTGTTGATGTTGGTGTCATTGATGTCATTGTTGGTATTGGTGTCATTGTTAATGTTGGTGTCATTGTTGGTGTTGATTTTGGTGTCATTGATGTCATTGTTGGTGTCGTTGATGTCATTGTTGGTGTTGATGTTGTTGTCATTGATGTCATTGTTAGTGTTGATGTTGTTGTCATTGATGTCATTGTTGGTGTTGATGTTGTTGTCATTGTTGTCATTGTTAGTGTTGATGTTTTTGTCATTGATGTCATTGTTGGTGTCATTGTTGGTATTGATGTTGGTGTCAATGTTATTGTTGGTGTTGATGTTTGTGTCGTTGATGTCATTGTTGGTGTTGATGTTGTTGTCGATGTCATTGTTGGTGTCGTTGATTTCATTGTTCGTGTTGATGTTGTTGTCATTGATGTTATTGTTAGTGTTGATGTTGTCGTTGATGTCATTGTTGGTGTTGATGTTGGTCTCTTGATGTCATTGTTTGTGTCATTGTTGGTGTTGGTGTCATTGTTGGTGTGCTTGGTGTTGATGTTGTTGTCGTTGATGTCATTGTTGGTGTTGATGTTGGTGTCATTGATGTCATTGTTGGTATTGGTGTCATTGTGTAATGTTGGTGTCATTGTTGGTGTTGATTTTGGTGTAATTGATGTCATTGTTGGTGTCGTTGATGTCATTGTTGGTGTTGATGTTGTCATTGATGTCATTGTTAGTGTTGATGTTGTTGACATTGATGTCATTGTTGGTGTTGATGTTGGTGTCGTTGATGTCATTGTTGGTATTGGTGTCATTGTTAATGTTGGTGTCATTGTTGGTGTTGATTTTGGTGTCATTGATGTCATTGTTGGTGTCGTTGATGTCATTGTTGGTGTTGATGTTGTTGTCATTGATGTCATTGTTAGTGTTGATGTTGTTGTCATTGATGTCATTGTTGGTGTTGATGTTGTTGTCATTGTTGTCATTGTTAGTGTTGATGTTTTTGTCATTGATGTCATTGTTGGTGTCATTGTTGGTGTTGTTGGTGTTGATGTCGTGGATGCCATTGTTGGTGTCATTGGTGTCATTGTTGGAGTTGTTGTTGGTTTTGATGTTGGTGTCATTGTTGGTGTCGTTGATTTCATTGTTGGTGTCGTTGATGTCACTGTAGATGTTGATGTTGGTGTCGTTGATGTCATTGTTGGTGTTGTTGTTGGTGTCATTGTTGGTGTTGGTGTTATTGTTGGTGTTGATTTTGGTGTCATTGATGTCATTGTTGGTGTCGTTGATGTCACTGTTGGTGTTGATGTCGGTGTCATTGTTGGTGTTGATGTTGGTGTCATTGTTGGTGTTGTTGTTGGTGTTGATGTTAGATTAGAGATTTAGATTAGATAGCTCCTTTATTGTCCCACAGTGGGGAAATTTACAGTGCTACAGCAGCAGTTAGAAAAGTTACAAAAATGTTTTTTTTTTAATTTAAAAGGAAAAAAAATTAAATTAAAAAACAATATACAGATATATACAGATATATACAGGTATATATAAATATGATTATAAATGTATTGCACTGGTCTATGTATACAATGTCCATTTTTTCTGTTGGGGGGGGTTACTGAGAGCTGTACTTGTTGTACAGTCTGACAGCTGTAGGAAGGAAGGACTTCCGATATCGCTCCCTCAGACACTTTGGATGGATTAGTCTGTTGCTGAGGGAGCTCGTCAGTCCAGACAGTGTGTCCTGCATGGGGTGGTGGTGGTTTTCCATCATTGATGATATCTTCCTTATCATCCTTTCCTCTCCCACCACCTCCACTGGGTCAAGGGAGCACCCCAGGACAGAGCTGGCCTTCCTGATGATCTTGTTGTTGTTGTCGTTGATGTCATTGTTAGTGTTGATGTTGGTTTTGATGTTGGTGTCATTGTTGGTGTTGATGTTGGTGTCATTGTTGGAGTTGTTGTTCTTGGTTTTGATGTTGGTGTCATTGTTGGTGTTGGTGTTGATGTTGGTGTCATTGTTGGAGTTGTTGTTCTTGGTTTTGATGTTGGTGTCATTGTTGGTGTTGGTGTTGATTTTGGTGTCATTGATGTCATTGTTGGTGTCGTTGATGTCACTGTTGGTGTTGATGTTGGTGTTGTTGGTGTCATTGTTGGTGTTGATGTTGGTGTCATTGTTGGTGTTGATGTTTGTGGTGTTGTTTACCCTGGCTGCACTGTGCGGAGACCCTCCTTTACTGACGAGCAGGTTGACGACATCCAGGTTGTTGTGATGCACGGCCACATGAAGTGAAGTCAAACCATTCTGTAGACACATGTCAACCGTTATTCGCTGAGTTAAACATGGTAATGTTTAAAAATTACTATGTATTTTACTATAAATTACAATATTAAATCAATGAATTACTGTATAAAATCAAAATCAAAGACTTACTGTGTTATAATTATAATCACCTAATATTGTAAATACCACTGCATTCACAGTATTTAATTGAGTTTTATTTCAAAGCCAAGACACAACACTGTAAAGAGAAGTGCAGTACTTGGGGTTGGACCAATACAAATAAACATATAAATTATTCAATTACTCACTCTTTATTCTAATCTGAAGAAATACACTGTAAATATTTACATATAAATATACAATATTTACAGAATTAATTCATCTCTAATGTACAAAAAAGTCAAATTTTAACAATATGCTGTCTCTGTTGTTGCATTCATTAATATACATTTTTTATAAATATACATTAAATTATGAAGTCATCTTCAGCTGTTGACAGTTACCATGTTGTTTCTGCAGTGTGATCTGTGATCATCCAATGGTAATATTTCTTTGATTTACGAACTATTTACTAATCAAATCTAGAAATATTTTATCTGTTGAGCCCTGAAAGATTTTTGCTGTCTTCATATTTCTGTGTAAAACCAGGACATGGTTCATTAATTATCTGTGTTTTTTGCACCTTTCCAGCAGCGTTGGGGTTTGCTCCTCTCTCCAACAGCAGCTCTGCAACGTCCACTTTTCCATATTTGGAGGCAACGTGAAGCGGCGTGAATCCTTTCTAAAGACACAAGGGAATATATAATATAATATAATATAATATACAATACAATACAATATATATTAGCTGTTGTGCAGCCCCCCCTCACCTTGGTCATCTTGGTCTGCTGGGCCTCCATGTCCAGCAGGATGCGGACCGTGTGGACGTGGCCCTCCCGGGCCGTGATGTGCAGCGGGGTGTGTCCGGCCGTGGTGGTGGAGTTGGGGTTGGCTTTGTGCTCCAGCAGCAGCTTCACTATCTCCTTATGACCCATCCTGGCAGCACAATGCAACGGAGTCTGGTCGTCCTGGAGAGGAGAGAGATTTAAGATGGTAGGACGCTAAAAAGGCTCTAGAAATTATGAAAAGCACATAAGCTACAACTAAATAAAACTAAATAAGAGACAAGTTTCACCAACAAAAGTATTTATTATGAAAAACTTCAGTCCAATAACATTTGTGGTTGTAGAGATATTCCAGATTTATTACCATTTAGAGCAGAAGAACTGTGGCTTCAGAAATTCAGTAATATATGGAACTCCTGAAGTTAAAAAAAGTGTCTTAATCATTTATCTCAAACTAAACGAATGCGAAAGGGTGTTTTTTATCTAATTTAAGTTCATTGTATTTTATCAAGACATCTACAGTTAGGGTTAGGGTTCGCGCCTATCATCACTCCCTGATGTTTTACCTTCAAAACAATTCTGTCTGGGCTTTGACTAGGGAAGCTCCTACTTCCCCTACATACATACATAGGTGCACTGCACATTTTAAGGAAAATAGAAGACTTTAATGTGCACCTTATAGTCATGAAAATACAGTATGTAGATGTTGGTGCTTCATGTGACGTCACCTTGGCTTTCGCATCCACAGAAGCTGAATTCTGCAGCAAAAACTCGGCCACCTCGTAGTGTCCTGCACGAGACGCCATGTGGAGCGGAGTCTCTACCTTCTGTTCACACACACACACACACACACACACATACATACACACACACACACACACACACACACACACACACACACACACACACACACACACACACACACACACACACACACACACACACACACACACACACACACACACACACACACACACACACACACACACACACATAAATCAGACAAAATATATGAGCTGTGATAATTTTTGATGATTTTGTAGTTTATGTGTTGTGTCCATCTAAAAGTATTTGAACAGGTTTTAGTTAGTGAGAGGAAATATATTTAACATAAATTGTTCTCCATTAAAGGTTTGTTTAGGGAGTTTTACTTTAAACAATGTGAGGGTCTAAGGATAGGGTAGTAGTAGTAGTATTTGTAGTATTTATATATATATATATATATATATAAATACTACAAATACTACTACTACTACCCTAGTAGTAGTATTTGTACTCGGATACTCTCCTCAGATCAGAACCCACCACGTTGGAGGCGCTGGGTGAAGCTCCTTTCTGCAGCAGGATCTTTACGATGTTCAGATGACCCATAAACGACGCCACGTGTAGTGGAGTCAGACCGGACTGTTTCAACAGAGAGAGAAGTCAGAAAATATCATAAATACACATAAACATCTATTTATATAATCACCTTATTAAAACAATGGCCCATGTCATTTTTGGATTCAGTGAGTTTTTGTCCCAAATCATCTGTTGATGATGCTGCCACGTCTGGTAAAATCACCTAAATCTGAGTTTAAGGATCAGACTGTCTTTGTCCTAGAGGACATGGACATTTTATATCCTGCCTAAGTCAAAGTGTTTTATTCTCTAGGATAAGATGACAAGTGAACACGCTTTCATGATGGTGGTGGATTCATGAGTTTTTTTTTAGAAGTAATTGAGTTTAATTTTCACTATAGAATATAGACAGTTTAACGCTGACAGGTAAACTCTCAGCAGGTGTTGATAATTGATGACATGATTACATTATTGGCTGAAAATGATAGCATCTCCCCAGCGATAAATCTACTTTTTAGTCGATGCTACTAAAATGCAGCATCATGAATTTCAAACTGTACGCTGATGATATCCTCTTTTATTTGTCCTTCAAACCTGAGGAGCTGGACAGGTTTTCTGTATTGAACGACTGTTTAAATGCAATCAGAAACTTGCAATTTAAAATTCACCACATCTCAGGTTACAAAAAGTCATCAAAACTGGATTTTGATGAGTTATCTTCAATAAAAAAAACTGGAAAAGAAGACTTGGGAAAGTGATGAAAAAGGGACACACATTACATTGACATTAATGAACAATGTTATATGTATGTCCACAGTCATCCACTAAAACATGATACACTGATATAACATTTTATGACTTTGAAAAAAAAGTTTTTTCCCAAAAAGTGGAATAAATGACATGGCCTTTTATTTTAACAGGTTTAAGAGACAAATTTGACATTTCCTGACCTCAGTCACAGCCTCTAAAGACGCTGAGTGTTTCAGCAGCAGATCCATGACACGCATGTGGTTCTTTTTGCAAGCGATGTGCAGAGGAGTGAATCCATTCTGAAAAAATACAAATGACTCGTCTCCAACTGGAAAGAACAAAGCAGTGTTTTATGTGTGTGTATGTGTGTGTGTATGTGTGTGTTCGGCCACCCACCAGCGCCCTGGAGTTGGGTTTTCCTCCCTTGTCCAGCAGCACTTTGGCCATGCGATGGTGGCCGCAGTGCGCCGCCACGTGCAGTGGCGTGAGGTGGTCCAGTGTGATGTCATCGATCTCTGCGTTGTACTGAAGGAGCTGCTTCACGCAGTCCATGTGGTCCCCCTGAGCCGCCATGTGGATTGGGGACAGGCCGTTCTGTGAGGGGGGGGGGGGGACATTATGAGAACATTACGCTCCAATATGCAGCTTATTGGAGGTTCCAGAATTTCTAGAATAAAACAGGAGGCAGAGCCTTCAACTTCCAGGCTCCTCTCCTGTGGAATCGTCTTCAGTCTCAGTCTGGGGGGCAGACACCCTTCCTATATCTAAGAACAGGTTAAACGTTCCTGTATAGAAGCGTATAGTTAGGGCTGGCCCTGGCTGCCTAGTCATAGTGATGCTGATAGGTTAGTCTGGTCCTCATGAGATGCTCTGAGCTTCTTTTTCTGCTGATGATCCACTATTGTACTTTTAAATCTGCTGTGTTTCCTGTGTTTCCTCATCCACAGAGCATGCTGCAGTGCAGCCACTGAGGGATCTACGATGTTGGAGGGTCTGATGCTGTCCTGGTGAAACCTGGAAGCTGTGATGGATCCTGCTCTCCTCTCCTGTCTCCAGGTGGATTACCTTGGTCTTGGCCTGGATGGGGGACCCGTGGTCCAGCAGGATCTCGATGATCCTGACGTGACCGTTTCTGGCTGCACAGTGAAGAGGAGTCAGCTCGTCCTGGTGGAAACAACGCAGCGTTCATGAGGAAAACGACAAGAATTCAAAGAGTTTTAAGCTGAGCAATGAATGTGAACTTTTGACTCCTCTGATCAGTTTATATCAATGAGTAGCTAATAACTTATCAACCTCCTCTTATGTGTTGAATAACTCTAATAAATTCATTTTGTATCATATGTTAATAGTTAAATGTTTTTTTTGCTTAACAATTACATGTTATATTAGATTTTATCTCACTCACTATTACATCTTCAAATACTTTTAATATAAATAGTTTTAAACAAGAACTTTTTAAAACACTTGTACTGGAGTAAAAAGCTTGAATTGATGATTAAAGTATTTTAAACCTTCGTATCTCTTCTTCTACCTGCATAATGGAAACTTTTACCTTGGTTTTGGCGTCGATCTGGGCTCCTCTGTCCAGCAGGAGTCGGACCATGATCACATTCCCTCGTCTGGAAGCGATGTGCAGAGGAGTGATGCCGTTCTGCAGGAACACAGAACTTACAACTTAGAACTTAGACTCTTGCCTCAGAGACCCTTTCAGAGTTCTTATGCTCTACCTTTGGGGTGAAGTTGACGTTGGCTCCTCTGTTGAGTAGCAGCTGAGCTACGTTCAAGTTTTCATAGTGTGCAGCAATGTGCAGTGGCGTAAATCCAGTCTGCAGGAAAACACCAGAAAAACATCAGGAAGACATCAGGAAAACACTATTATGTTAAAAAAAACAGGAAAAGAAGAACCTGGGAAAGTGATGAAAAAGGGACAAACTCACATTAGTTTAATTTAACTTTGGAGTTTTTACTATGGAATGAAAGGACAGTTTAATCCAGGTTTAAGGTCGATCAAAGTCACACTAAAATGTTCAGGAATCATAGAAAAACTCAGCAGGTGTTTTAGTGGATTAATATTTTATCAATGGTCAGTGAAAATTGATGAGATGAACATTCTTATTGGGTGAAAATGATGACATTTCTCCAGTTATTAATCTATTTTTTGGGGTAGTTGATGCTACTAAAATGCAGCATCATGAATGTCAAACTGTACGCTGATGATATCCTGTTTTATTTGTCCTTGAAACCCAATGAACTGGACAGGTTTTCTGTATTGAACAACTGAATAAATGCAACCAGCAAAATAATTTTCTGCAGTTAAATGCAGATATGATGTGATGCTCATTGAGTGTCATCAATTTATTGAGATTTTTCCAGGTAAAAACAGGCAAAGAAGAACCTGGGAAAGTGATGAAAGGGACAAACTGACATTAGTTTAATTCAACTTTAGAGTTTTCACTATGGAATGAAAGGATGGTTTAATCCAGGTTAAAGTTCACTAAAGTCACACTAGAATGTTCAGGAATGTTCACAAACTGTCCTAAAGTCACTTTAGTGACATCACAACAACGTATCCTCTGACAGACGCTCGTACCTTGCTCAGGACATCGGGGTTGGGGTCGTTCTGCAGCAGGACGGCGGCCGTGCGTGTGTCGTCGTTGCGAGCGGCGATGTGCAGCGCCGGGAGTCGAACCTTCCCCTTGGTGCCGTAGTTGATGAGCAGGGCCACGACGTTCTCGTGTCCCTGCTGCAGAGCCACGGCGAGCGGCGTGAACCCGTCCTGCAGACAAGAGGAGACTGTCAGGAAAACACGGATGACTCACGGGGCGAAGGAAATCAGAGAGATGTAAGCGGAGAAGCCGATGGCAACGAAACACGACGACACAAGTCGACGGGATGAGGTCAGGTACCTCGGTAGGAATGCTCTGATTGGTACCTCGGTAGGAATGCTCTGATTGGCTCCGTTCTCCAGAAGAAACTTCACAACCTCTAGATGGTTCTCTTGTGCAGCCATGTAGAGTGGAGTGAAACCTTTCTGTCTCGGGAAGACGCAGGACACACACGTAAACACACACACACACAAACACACAAGTAAACACACACACAAACACACAAGTAAACACACACACACACACAAAAGTAAACACACACACATAAACACACACACATGCGGCAGCAGAAGCAAGAAGAAATGTACACAAAACACACACACACAGGAATATAGGAACAGAGACATGTGAACAGACACTTTCATCATTAAGGCAACGTGTGCATTTTTTTTGTTTTTTCCTCACCTGTGATTGGGCATTGACGTTGGCTCCGTAGTTCACCAGCTCCGCCACCACCTGCTCCTGACCAGCCAGGGCCGCGATGTGCAGCGCCGTGTTTCCTTTCTGGTGAACAGGTCAAAAAGTCATCAACGAGCAGTCAGCAACAAGTGGTCATCAAAGAGTGGTCATCAACTAGCAGTCATCAACGAGCAGTCGTCAACTAGCGGTCATCAAAGAGCGGTCATCATAGAGAGGTCAGCAACGAGTGGTCAGCAACGAGTGGTCAGCAACGAGTGGCCAGCAAAGAGTGGTCAGCAACGAGTGGTCAGCAACGAGTGGTCAGCAACGACAGTCATCAACTAGCAGTCATAAACTAGCAGTTATCAAAGAACGGTCATCAATGAGTGGTCAGCAACCGGTGGTCAGCAACAAGCAGTCGTCAAAGAGCGGTTATCAACGAGCAGTCATCAACTAGCAGTTATCAAAGAGCAGTCATCAAAGAGCGGTCATCAAAGAGCGGTCATCAACGAATGGTCAGCAATGAGTGGTCAGCAACGAGCAGTCATCAACTAGCAGTTATCAAAGAGCAGTCATCAAAGAGCGGTCATCAAAGAGCGGTCATCATAGAGCGGTCATCATAGAGCGGTCAGCAACGAATGGTCAGCAATGAGTGGTCAGCAACGAGCAGTCATCAACTAGCAGTTATCAAAGAGCAGTCATCAAAGAGCGGTCATCATAAAGCGGTCAGCAACGAATGGTCAGCAATGAGTGGTCAGCAACGAGTGGTCAGCAACAAGCAGTCATCAACTAGCAGTCATCAACGAGTGGTCAGCAACGACAGTCATCAACTAGCAGTCATCAACGAGTGGTCAGCAACGACAGTCATCAACTAGCAGTCATAAACTAGCAGTTATCAAAGAACGGTCATCAATGAGTGGTCAGCCACGAGTGGTCAGCAACAAGCAGTCATCAAAGAGCGGTCATCAAAGAGCAGTCATCATAGAGCGGTCAGCAACGAATGGTCAGCAATGAGTGGTCAGCAATGAGTGGTCAGCAACGAGTGGTCAGCAACAAGCAGACGTCAAAGAGCGGTCATCAACGAGCAGTCATCAACTAGCAGTTATCAAAGAGCAGTCATCAAAGAGCGGTCATCAAAGAGCGGTCATCATAGAGCGGTCAGCAACGAATGGTCAGCAACAAGCAGTCATCAACTAGCAGTCATCAACGAGTGGTCAGCAACGACAGTCATCAACTAGCAGTCATAAACTAGCAGTTATCAAAGATCGGTCACCAATGAGTGGTCAGCAACGAGTGGTCAGCAACAAGCAGTCATCAAAGAGCGGTCATCAAAGAGCGGTCATCATAGAGCGGTCATCAACGAATGGTCAGCAATGAGTGGTCAGCAATGAGTGGTCAGCCACGAGTGGTCAGCAACAAGCAGTCATCAAAGAGCGGTCATCAAAGAGCAGTCATCATAGAGCGGTCAGCAACGAATGGTCAGCAACAAGCAGTCGTCAAAGAGCGGTCATCAACGAGCAGTCATCAACTAGCAGTTATCAAAGAGCAGTCATCAAAGAGCGGTCATCAAAGAGCGGTCATCATAGAGCGGTCAGCAACGAATGGTCAGCAACAAGCAGTCATCAACTAGCAGTCATCAACGAGTGGTCAGCAACGACAGTCATCAACTAGCAGTCATAAACTAGCAGTTATCAAAGATCGGTCACCAATGAGTGGTCAGCAACGAGTGGTCAGCAACAAGCAGTCATCAAAGAGCGGTCATCAAAGAGCGGTCATCATAGAGCGGTCATCAACGAATGGTCAGCAATGAGTGGTCAGCAATGAGTGGTCAGCAACGAGTGGTCAGCAAAAAGCAGTCGTCAAAGAGCGGTCATCAACGAGCAGTCATCAACTAGCAGTTATCAAAGAGCAGTCATCAAAGAGCGGTCATCAAAGAGCGGTCATCATGGGGCGGTCAGCAACGAGTGGTCAGCGACGAGTGGTCAGCAACAAGCAGTCAGCAACGAGTGGTCAGCAACGAGTGGTCAGCAATGCCAATAAACCCAGATGATTCTACTCAATATAGCCCCGCCCCTTTATTAGGTACACCTTGCTAGTACTGGGCTGGACTTTGTCCTCAGAACCGCAAGAAATCATCAGACCAGGCAACGTATTTCCAATTCTTTTGCCCAATTCTGTTGATCCTGTGTGAATCTCAGCCTCAGGTTCCTGCTGTTTGCTGTAGACCAGGTGTGGTCTTCTGATGCTGTAGACCAGGTGTGGTCCTCTGATCCTGTAGACCAGGTGTGGTCCTCTGATGCTGTAGACCAGGTGTGGTCCTCTGATGCTGTAGACCAGGTGTGGTCCTCTGATCCTGTAGACCAGGTGTGGTCCTCTGATGCTGTAGACCAGGTGTGGTCTTCTGATGCTGTAGACCAGGTGTGGTCTTCTGATGCTGTAGACCAGGTGTGGTCCTCTGATGCTGTAGACCAGGTGTGGTCCTCTGATGCTGTAGACCAGGTGTGGTCTTCTGATGCTGTAGACCAGGTGTGGTCTGATGCTGTAGACCAGGTGTGGTCCTCTGATGCTGTAGACCAGGTGTGGTCCTCTGATACTGTAGACCAGGTGTCGTCCTCTGATGCTGTAGACCAGGTGTGGTCCTCTGATCCTGTAGACCAGGTGTGGTCCTCTGATGCTGTAGACCAGGTGTGGTCTTCTGATGCTGTAGACCAGGTGTGGTCCTCTGATGCTGTAGACCAGGTGTGGTCCTCTGATCCTGTAGACCAGGTGTGGTCCTCTGATGCTGTAGACCAGGTGTGGTCCTCTGATCCTGTAGACCAGGTGTGGTCCTCTGATGCTGTAGACCAGGTGTGGTCTTCTGATGCTGTAGACCAGGTGTGGTCCTCTGATGCTGTAGACCTGGCGTGGTCTTCTGATGCTGTAGACCTGGTGTGGTCTGATGCTGTAGACCAGGTGTGGTCCTCTGATGCTGTAGACCAGGTGTGGTCTCTGATGCTGTAGACCAGGTGTGGTCCTCTGATGCTGTAGACCAGGTGTGGTCTCTGATGCTGTAGACCAGGTGTGGTCCTCTGATGCTGTAGACCAGGTGTGGTCTCTGATGCTGTAGACCAGGTGTGGTCCTCTGATGCTGTAAACCAGGTGTGGTCTCTGATGCTGTAGACCAGGTGTGGTCTTCTGATGCTGTAGACCAGGTGTGGTCTTCTGATGCTGTAGAGGTTCCACGTGTTGTTCAGAGATGATCTTCTTCACACCTCGGTTGTAATCGGTGGTTATTTGAGTTACTGCCTTTCTATCAGCTCCAACCAGGTCAGACTCTGACATCTGGCACCAACAAGACATTTTAAGCCACAGAACTGCTGCTCACTGGATATTTTCTGAGCCCTTTTTACTGGTAAAAACATTTGAAAGGACAATACAACACAGTTAGCATGAGTTAATGCTCTTTAAAAAGAACTTGTTATCATTCTTGAGTCACTATTATCTGTTTAAATGCATTTAAAGCATTACACCACATATAATGTGTTATCTATTCTCAGTGTTTTTAAGCGATTAGTCATTGCTCACACATTTAATGTCCTTGAGTTATAAATGTTCAGTTGTGAACCTTTACCAGCAACATTGAAAGGGTGATTTTCTCTTTTGTGGACCATTGTCTGTGAACCCCAGAGATGAGACTGAATACTCCAACAACCACGCCACGGTCAAAGTTCGTAAATCACCTTTCCTTCTACACGCCTACATGCAGTGAGTTGCTCCCATGTGATTGGCTGATTAGAAATGTGAGTTAACAAGCAGTTGGACAGGTGTACCTAATAAAGTGGGGTGTGTGTATATATATATATATATCCATCATTTTCTATATTTCTCACGGACCGCTGCAGGACTTTTACCTTGGTGGTCGTCTCCAGTACGATCCCGTTGTGGAGCAGCTCCAGCACCATTTTAACGTGGCCTTCTTTGGAGGCCAGGTGCAGCCCGTTGAGCCCGTTCTGAGGGACAGAGCAGAGGACACTCATAGAAAAAACTCTGAACCAACGATTCTGAGTCACAGACTCACAAACCAAACTAAAAGCAGGCAAATACTTACACCAACATGCACTGGGCTCAGAGTCAGAGTGGTCATTAGCAAAAAAAAAAAGGATGAAAATCAGGATGTGAACTTTTCATTGAGATTAATGATGGAGAGAAGAGGAGGAGGAGGATGGCAGGCCGCCGGTCTCGTGGCTGGAAGAATACGAGCCGTGTGGGATAGGTCTGACCTCACACAGCCTTCCTTCAGCCGCACAGGACATGTGAGGTTGGACCTTTCCCACACCACTGATATTATTCCTCAGAGTGGAGAGACCTCAGCAAACCATCACTCTACTGGACCAGAGGAGGAGGACAGGGAGGAGGAGGAAGCTGTTAGATGGAGGAGGAGGCGGCAGCACAAACGGAGACACAAGCGATAAAGTGGAAGCCTCAGCCGAACAAACCTGAACCAGCACACAAACACAACCACAGAGGTCCACAGCGTCTTCATGACTCGGCACCACAAACGGTTCTGGACTAATCGGTTTGATCGTTAGTGTGTGATAACGATGAAATGACGAGGGGTGATTAATTGATCTTTTTGATTCTAAAATGTCCAGATTCTCTGGTTCAGCTTCTGTTCTCTGATTATTTCCTGTTTCTTTATTCTTCTATAATAATAAACTGATGATCTTTGGGTTGTGGACAAAAAAAGACATTTTAGCTTCAATCTGCAGCTTTAGAAACACTGATCAACATTTTACACCAATAATGAACCAGACAACTAATTGAATAATAATTTCAGTAATCAATATATATTAATCAACTATCAGAATAATCATTAGCTCGAGTTTCAATAAGCTGAAGATGAGGTTGGACTGAAAGCAACACAATTTTACTGGGATTGTTAACTTTATTTTAAAATGGTTTAAGAATAGAAAAAATACTAATAACTGCAAATAATCTGTGACACATCATCATCATCATCATCAAAACTGTTGCTTCAATCAGGTGAAACCTGAACACGGTAGATTATTATTTAACACCAGCAAACATTACAAAAATAAATGACAGAACAAATATATTATATTGTCATTTTAGAGACTTTACTATGTCAAAAAGCTGAAAGTTCAGACTGTAGTTCTACATGTAGTAAACTGTAAAACCTTATATTTATAACCCTGTAATAACCACTGACCAATAAAAACCTTGGTGCAGTTGCATCACAGTAATAATATTAATTACAGAATGTAGAGGGCAGCATCAGTGAATGGGACGGAGTTAGATTAATGAGCTGGAGGAATCACACACACACACACACACACACACACACACACACACACACACACACACACACACACACACACACACACACACACACACACACACACACACGCCTGAGGCCAGGAGTGTGACCCACTAACGCTGCCTACTCCTCGAGGATGAAGGACCAGGAGTCCCTGAGAACTTCACCTGTCACCTCCAGCCTCTGATTAACTACCTGAGCATGCACGAGGCCGTGCACGAGGCCGTGCACGAGGCCGTGCACGCGGCCGTGCAACTGGCCAGGTGCCCGGCCGACAGACAGGCAGGCACATAAAGGCATAAGGGGTCAACTCAGACACATCATGCAAAACCAGACACTGAAAACACTCAAAACAAAGTATGAAAACAAGAAGACGGCGAAATTCAAACAGGAAATAACACAAACTGATGCAAATTATAATAGATATTACTATATAATATTATTCCACAATATACTTCAAATCAACTGTTTAAATGGATGTTAGCGGTGATATAACTAGAACGCACTGTATCGATGTAAAATATTTCAGGTGATCAGTTGTTAACGGTGATTATTCAGTATTTCCTAATACAGTAAACATATTTATTTTTTTAATTTAAAGTACATTTTTTATATATTATAATAATAATTTGTGTTTTCTTTGGGTTTACACATTTCCTAAATTTGATTTGAATTGTTGGACCACATGAAGAAAAAAGACAGTTTTAACTAATGAGGGTCAGAAATAAAGAAAATAAAGACATTTTTCAATTGTCTATTTTTAATAAGGACCAGGAGAAAATTTTATTGGTTGATTATTGGTTTGTATGTTGAATGACTAATGATTGATAAATGTAGCAGAGAATATCATCAGCATATAAAGAGATTTGAAGGACGAGCTGTCCAGTGATTGATCCGTTATCACCAGAAATACGACGTTTATCAGCCAGAAGCAGCACGGCTTTGATTGTTCACACAAAGCTGAGTGAAATGTTCAATCTTATATAATAAACTATTCTTACTGTATCAATAATGTTTTATTGATTTATATCAATAAAATGGTCTTTATTTCAGTGTAGAATCGAACGCAGCATGAATGATGCAGAAAGGCAGCAGCATGTCGGTGATTCATCATCTAAACTGTTTTTCCTGTAGATGAGGAGTGTCTCACCTGGTTGGCCGTGTTGATGTCGATGCCATTCTTGATGTGGTCCAGGGCCTTGTCCAGGTTCCCAGAACGAGCCGCTCGGAGGAAACTGTTCCCAGCGTCGGCCTGAGGAGGAGAACCCGGAGAGAGGAGAGAGGAGGAGAGAGGAGGAGAGAGGAGGAGAAAGGAGGAGAAAGGA
>JAYKQN010000005.1:29545000-29557500 GCA_036785175.1 Eupleurogrammus muticus
TCTGTGTGTGTGTGTGTGTGTGTGTGTGTGTGTGTGTCTGTGTGTTGTATGATTTTTTTAATCTTGGTGTTTTTTTACATCATATTATGGGATTTTTTATTTCTGACTTTTTAATCCCACATTTAAACAAATGTTTTTATCTTATTTTAAACGAGGCTGAATCGACCAAAATCAAGAAAAAACTTTAAAAAGCCAAATTATCTGCCAATAGAACATTTTAAGATAATTCTATTTAAAATTGGAATAATTGTCCTAAAAACAGGATATTTCCCCCTGATGAGATTTCATTTTTTGCAGCGTATAAGAAGTTTACGCAGATATTTTTTTTCACCTTAAAGTTCTTAAAGTATTTTCAGAATAAAAGTCTGTTTAAATGGCGAAGTGATAATTTGCCGCTTTAATACTATAACTCCATATAAAAAGGTGCAAACTGTTGATATGTTCACACGTCGATTACATTAACAACTTTAAATAAATATCAACATGTGAGTCAATCTGTCTAATTCCAAATCAAATGTTTGATTTTTAATCTTCATGTTTCAGCCGCTGTAAAACTCAATATTTCAAACAGCATCATGTTGAATCTGCAGGAACTAGAGGAGCAGATGACATCCAGCGTTTCCTGTAACGTGTGTTGGTTCTAAACCTTCTAAAGAAATGTCTCTGTCTCCAACATTTCAGACTCAGTAACACACCGGTCTTTCACAGTGAACCAAGCGCTACAGACGCTTCGTCATATTTCCTCGTCTTAGCTTTGGGAGACTTTCGTTTGTCTCTTTATCTCCGTCTCTCTCCGCCTGTCTTCTCATCCCTGTTAAATATGTTTTCATGGTGTCACTTGGTGTCTACACTTCATACTCATACTCTGTGCTGTATGCTCCCTGTGAACACTCTGCTGCCCCCTAATGTAGTGGAGGTGCAACTGCACTTTATTCTAGGACAGTAAAAAAAAATTAAAATAAAAAAGCATGTTCCCTGAGGTCTAACGCCCCCCCCTTGACCCCCCCCACTATTTGAGGACCACTGGTCTAAGTTCAGGGGATGTTGTGTTGCTTTGTACAAACTGTAAAGCCCGTTGGGGCAAATCTGTGATTTGTGATTCTGGTCTTTACAATAAACTGAATTAATCTGAACCTTGTGGGAACCTCTCGTTTTACAGGAAGATGAAATCCGTCTGGATGTTAATCTTCGGCGTCTCGTCCCGTTTTTTTTTATACTATTTACGTTCTCACACTCGCAGCCTTTGTGTCGCAGCCTCCTCATCGATTGTCTCTTTCTATCTGGTCCTCGATGAGATTGTCACGCTCGTTTTCATCTTTTGTGCCGACGACAAAGAGCCGACGGCTGGAAAACGAGTTGGAAAACCTACGGAAAATAGGATCAAGATATGGACCTGCACAGCAGCGTTGTCCTGAAAAAAGTACTGTACTCATTAAAACTACCTTTGAGCTGCTTTCACTTTGGGTTTTCCCATTTTGTGAGATATTATCACACGTTATTTGGGTGTAATTCAGTCTAAAATGTGTGTGTAAGTTTTAAAAGTGTAAATCAGATGTTGACCAACCAGGAAACGGCTGTTTCAGGTGGTTTCTCCGTATGAAGACTGTATTCTTTAGAGTCATTGGGATTGTTCTCTTTGTTTGTGTTGCACAACGATGCAAAGAAGGAAAAAGTGACTGATTCATCCTCAAAGTTCACGTGAGCTGAAAAACCTCAAACTGCTGCTTGTTGCTTCAGGTAAAAACACCAGAACTTTATGTTTTTCATTTTCAGGTTTTACTGCGTGTTATTTGGACATAATTCAGTTTAAATGTCCATGTGCAAGTTAATGCTGTAAAATGATGTTTTACAGAGCTGTTGATGTAACGTTGTTCAGCCACAAAGACGTTTTACGACTTATTTTACTACTAATCAGGATGGAAGTGACTATGTGTGTGTGTGCTATTCAATGCTTTACACTGCTGCACGTTTCTGTAGGTGAAAGCACAAAACTAGAAACTCACATCTGCATGTTTTAATTATCTGATCTCTGTTCTAATTATCTCTGTTCTAATTATCTCTGTTCTAATTATCTCTGTTCTAATTATCTCTGTTCTAATTATCTCTGTTCTCGTTTTAATTATCTCTGTTCTTGTTCTAATTATCTCTGTTCTTGTTCTAATTATCTCTGTTCTAATTATCTCTGTTCTAATTATCTCTGTTCTCGTTTTAATTATCTCTGTTCTTGTTCTAATTATCTCTGTTCTAATTATCTCTGTTCTAATTATCTCTGTTCTTGTTCTAATTATCTCTGTTCTTGTTCTAATTATCTCTGTTCTAATTATCTCTGTTCTCGTATAATTATCTCTGTTCCTTTTCTAATGATCTGCTGCTTCACTGATTAAACAGCCACCGTTTTCAGAGCATCTCGTTAAGCTCTTAACGAACCTGTTGACTCGTTACCACACAATCTGAACTTTAAACACAGGAGCGAGTTAAAGCCCAAAACAAGATTAAGAGGCGAAACACGCCCACATCAAGACGCACTTTCACTAATCTTGGATGTACATGCATCAAAAGTGTCAAAGATCCTCCCATGATGCACTGGGAGGTACCAGCTGATCAGTTTATCAAGACATGTGATGTTTCGGTGCATTCGCAACCTGATAATTAATGATTCTTATTGGTTTTAGAGACTTAACCTGTAATTTACATGTGACAGTTTAGCACAACATCACAATCAGGTTTAAAGCTCCTCAGGTTCGTGGGTTTGGAATAAAACAGCAACAGTTCAGCTTTTACACAAAATGATAAATATGTTGGAATGAGCAGTTCCAGAAAAGGCAAATGAAAGAGAAATGCAGGAGCTGGATGATTCCTTTCTTCTCTTTATAAAAACATATTTTATAAAAACGGATGTTAAAACCTATATTTAATTCTGGAGTGTAACCAGAACCCTACGAAGCTTCAGTTCAAATATCAGAAATGACCACAACGTCTCAGACTGAAGCAGTGAAAGAGTCACTGAACAAACAGCATCAACAGAGTAAAAGCTCAAAGGAAGAGAAACGAGAAGAAGGAGAAGATTCAGAAACGACAAACCACGGAGGTGAAGAGGAGAAAAGACGAGTTACTCACTCCTAACGTCAGCGTCTGGACCGGCATCACCGAGCAGCTCCGCTCAACTCCAGCACTCTGCTCTCACCAGAGTGTTTTCTGTTCAGGACCAGACCCCCCGTCACACACACACACACACACACACACACACACACACACACACACACACACACACACACACACACACAGGACAGCGCTTTGGTGGGTGGAGAGACAGGAGGGTGGGGGCCGGGTTTTATCTCTGGAGGAATGCTGCTGGTATCTAAAGACACACATTTACACATGACCCCCCCCCCCGCACACACACACGCACACACACACAAACGCACACACACACACAAACGCACACACACACACAAACGCACACACACACACAAACGCACACACACACACAGCTATTTCTAGCTCTCCTACAGCATCCTTTCTTTTTTCCACTACAGACGACAATGATCTGGATTCATCTCACAAGGCCTGTTCAAACCTTTATTCTGAAAATACTGCTCACAGCAATAAAAGCCTTTCAAATTAAAAGACATTAATTTAAAACATCAGGTTGAACTTCTTACTTTTCTTACACAGTGTAAACCGTGACATTTTAACAGGAGTAAGGATTTTGTTTTTGGTCAAATCAGCCCAAAATTGAATAGAATCTTCTTCAAATACTTTATTCCATTCAATATATTCGTTATAGATTTCAAGTTTTGTTTTACTTAGACATTTTCAGCAGATCAGATCTCTTTTTTGCAGTGTATGAGCTGGAACACGACATATCACAATGATTAGTCGATTAATTGATGAGTTTCCAATATCACATTAATCAGCAACTGTTAAAACAGAACTGAACATCTTGATCGATAACATGGCCTGCTGTTGTATTTTTATTGTTTTAAAGGCTGAACAACAGTAAAACCATTTTCTGTTTTATTATTTTATTTATAAATGAAAACTGATTTGTGTCATTTTTAAATAAAAAAATGTCCAAATTCTCTTGTTCCAGCTTTTCAAACCTGATCATTTTCTGGTTTCTTTGGACACATTTTACACCCTCATCACTTTTTTAGGGTTCCATTCTAACGCTTGTCCCTCTGTCCATCCGTCCTCCAGTGTCCCTCCCTTCCTCCCGTGTCCTCCCGTGTCCCTCCCATCCTCCTGTCCTCCCGTGTCCCTCCCGTCCTCCTGTGTCCCTCCCGTCCTCCTGTTTCCTCCCGTGTCCCTCCCGTCCTCCCGTGTCCTCCCGTGTCCCTCCCGTCCTCCCGTGTACTCCCGTGTCCCTCCCGTGTCCTCTGTGTCCCTCCCGTGTCCTTCCCATCCTTCCGTGTCCCTCCCGTCCTCCCGTGTCCTCCCGTGTCCCTCCCGTCCTCCTGTTTCCTCCCGTGTCCCTCCCGTGTCCTCCTGTGTCCCTCCCGTGTCCCTCCCGTCCTTCCGTGTCCCTCCTGTCCTCCCGTGTCCCTCCCGTCCTCCCGTCCTCCCGTGTCCTCCCGTGTCCCTCCCGTCCTCCCGTGTCCTCCCATGTCCCTCCCGTGTCCCTCCCATCCTTCCGTGTCCCTCCCGTCCTCCCGTGTCCTCCCGTGTCCCTCCTGTCCTCCTGTTTCCTCCCGTGTCCCTCCCGTGTCCTCCTGTGTCCCTCCCGTGTCCCTCCCGTCCTTCCATGTCCCTCCTGTCCTCCCGTGTCCTCCCGTGTCCCTCCCGTGTCCCTCCCGTCCTTCCGTGTCCCTCCTGTCCTCCCGTGTCCCTCCCGTCCACGTCACGCCTGTCTCTGTATGTTTTGTGACAGCCAGACAATCATGGAGTTTTTGGTGGAGTAAAACTCACTGTGGAGAACGGCTGCTTTTCTGTTTCAGAGAGAGGTGACTTACAGTGGGGGGGTGGTGTGTGTGTGTGTGTGTGTGTGTGTGTGTGTGTTTGGTATGGGGGGGGCTGCCCTGTGACAATAAGCCAGACACACAGTGGAGGGAGGGGTGGGTGGCGTTAGGAGGGGGGGGGCTGTGAAAAGAGCTCTGCCTCTTTTAATAAAGAGTCCGTCATTCCTCATTGAAAAGAATCCTTTCTCTGCCTCAGCCAAGGCTGGGAAAACACACCACTGCCAAAAACTGGAGGAGGAGGAGGAGGAGGAGGAGGAGGAGGAAGAGGAGGAGGAGGAGGAAGAGGAGGAACGGAAGAAGGAACACAAGTAAACATGACATCATGAAGGCATGATGACATGATGACAGGACATGATGACATGTCAACATAAAGACATGAAGACATGACATGATGACATGAAGCAACGATGACATAAAAACATAAAGACATAAAGACATGATGCCATGAAGACAAAGACATGAAGACATGAAGACATGAAGACATGATTACATGAAGACATTATGACCTGATGACAGGACATGATGACATGTCGACATGAAGATATGAAGACATAAAGACATAAAGACATGAAGACATAAAGACATAAAGACATGAAGACATAATTACATGACATGACATGATGACATGATGACATGATGACATGACGACATGACGACATGACGACATTAAACACATAAAGACATAAAGACATAAAGACATGAAGACATAAAGACATTAAGACATAAAGACATGGAGACATAATTACATGACATGACATGGTGACATGATGACATGATGACATGATGACATGATGACATGACGACATGACGACATTAAACACATAAAGACATAAAGACATGAAGACATAAAGACATTAAGACATAAAGACATGGAGACATAATTACATGACATGACATGATGACATGATGACATGATGACATGATGACAAAGACATGAAGACATTAAGACATAAAGACATAAAGACATAAAGACATAAAGACATAATTACATGACATGACATGATGACATGATGACATGATGACATGATGACAAAGACATGAAGACAAATACATAAAGACATGAAGACATAATTACATGACATGATGAAATGACGACATGAAGACATGATGACATAAAGACATGATGACATAAAGACAAAGACATGATGACATGAAGACATGATTACATGAAAACATAAAGACATAAAGACATAAAGACATAAAGACATAAAGACATAAAGACAAAGACATAAAGACATGAAGACATGATTACATGAAGACATAAAGACATGATGACATGAAGCCATAAAGAGATGAAGACATGATTACATGAAGACATGAAGGCATGATGACATGATGAAATGACATGATGACAGGACACGATGACATGTCGACATAAAGACATGAAGACATGACATGATGACATGAAGCAATGATGACATAAAAACATAAAGACATAAAGACATAAAGACATAAAGACATGATGACATGAAGACAAAGACATGAAGACATGAAGACATGACATGATGACATGAAGCAATGATGACATAAAAACATAAAGACATAAAGACATAAAGACATTAAGACATAAAGACATGGAGACATAATTACATGACATGACATGATGACATGATGACATGATGACATGATGACAAAGACATGAAGACAAAGACATGAAGACATTAAGACATAAAGACATAAAGACATAAAGACATAAAGACATAAAGACATAATTACATGACATGACATGATGACATGATGACATGATGACAAAGACATGAAGACAAATACATAAAGACATGAAGACATAATTACATGACATGATGAAATGACGACATGAAGACATGATGACATAAAGACATGATGACATAAAGACAAAGACATGATGACATGAAGACATGATTACATGAAAACATAAAGACATAAAGATATAAAGACATAAAGACAAAGACATAAAGACATGAAGACATGATTACATGAAGACATAAAGACATGATGACATGAAGCCATAAAGAGATGAAGACATGATTACATGAAGACATGAAGGCATGATGACATGATGAAATGACATGATGACAGGACCCGATGACATGTCGACATAAAGACATGAAGACATGACATGATGACATGAAGCAATGATGACATAAAAACATAAAGACATAAAGACATAAAGACATAAAGACATGATGACATGAAGACAAAGACATGAAGACATGAAGACATGACATGATGACATGAAGCAATGATGACATAAAAACATAAAGACATAAAGACATAAAGACATAAAGACATGATGACATGAAGCCATAAAGAGATGAAGACATGATTACATGAAGACATGAAGGCATGATGACATGATGACAGGACATGATGACATGTCAAAATGAAGATATGAAGACATAAAGACATGAAGACATAAAGAGATAAAGACATGAAGACATAATTACATGACATGACATGATGACATGACGACATGACGACATGACGACATGAAGACATAAAGACATGAAGACATAATTACATGACATGACATGATGACATGATGACATGATGACATGATGACAAAGACATGAAGACAAAGACATGAAGACATGACAACATGATGACATGACCACATGAAGACATGATGACATAAAGACATGATGACATAAAGACAAAGACATGATGACATGAAGACCTAAAGACATGATGACATGAAGACATAAAGACATGATGACATGAAGCCATAAAGAGATGAAGACATGATTACATGATGAAATGACATGATGACATGACATGACGACATGAAGATATGAAGACATGAGATGATGACATGACATGAAGACATGACATGAAGACATGACATGATAGGAAGATATGAAGACATGACATGATGACATGACATGAAGACATGACATGATGACATGACATGAAGACATGACATGACAGGAAGATATGAAGACATGATGACATGACGACATGACATGACGGCATGACATGATGACATGACATGACAGGAAGATATGAAGATATGAAGACATGATGACATGACGACATGACATGACATGATGACATGATGAAATGAAGATATGAAGACATGAAGACATGAAGACATTAAGACATAAAGACATGAAGACATAATTACATGACATGACATGATGACATGATGACATTATGACAAAGACATGATGACAAAGACATGAAGACAAAGACATGAAGACATGAAGACATGAAGACATAAAGACATAAAGACATAAAGACATAATTACATGACATGATGACAAAGACATGAAGACAAAGACATAAAGACATGAAGACATAATTAAATGACATGGTGAAATGACGACATGAAGACATGATGACATAAAGACATGATGACATAAAGACAAAGACATGAAGACATTAAGACATAAAGACATGAAGACATAATTACATGACATGACATGATGACATGATGACATGATGACAAAGACATGAAGACAAAGACATGAAGACATGAAGACATAAAAACATGAAGATATAATTACATGACATGACTGATGACATGATGACAAAGACATGAAGACAAAGACATAAAGACATGAAGACATAATTACATGACATGATGAAATGACGACATAAGGACATGATGACATAAAGACATGATGACATAAAGACAAAGACATGATGACATGAAGACATAAAGACATGATGACATGAAGACATGATGACATAAAGACAAAGACATGATGACATGAAGACATACAGACATGATGACATGAAGACATGATTACATGAAGACATAAAGACATGATGACATGAAGCCATAAAGAGATGAAGACATGATTACATGAAGACATGAAGGCATGATGACATGACATGATGACATGAAGCAATGATGACATAAAAACATAAAGACATAAAGACATAAAGACATGATGACATGAAGACATTCAGACATAAAGACATAAAGACATGAAGACATAAAGACATAAAGACATGAAGACATGAAGACATAATTACATGACATGATGACATGATGACATGATGACATGATGACATGACGACATAAAGACATGAAGACATGAAGACATGAAGACATAATTACATGACATGACATAATGACATGATGACATGATGACATGATGACAAAGACATGAAGACAAAGACATGAAGACATGACAACATGATGACATTATCACATGAAGACATGATGACATAAAGACATGATGACATAAAGACAAAGACATGATGACATGAAGACCTAAAGACATGATGACATGAAGACATGATTACATGAAGACATGAAGACATGATGACATGAAGCCATAAAGAGATGAAGACATGATTACATGATGAAATGACATGATGACATGACATGACGACATGAAGATATGAAGACATGAGATGATGACATGACATGAAGACATGATGAAATGAAGATATGAAGACATAAAGACATGAAGACATGATGACATGACATGAAGACATGACATGACAGGAAGATATGAAGGCATGACATGATGACATGACATGATGACATGATGAAATGAAGATATGAAGACATAAAGACATGAAGACATGATGACATGAAGACATAATTACATGACATGACATGATGACATGATGACATGATGACAAAGACATGATGACAAAGACATGAAGACAAAGACATGAAGACATAAAGACATAAAGACATAAAGACATAAAGACATAAAGACATGAAGACATAATTACATGACATGATGACATGATGACATGATGACATGATGACAAAGACATGAAGACAAAGACATAAAGACATGAAGACATAATTAAATGACATGGTGAAATGACGACATGAAGACATGATGACATAAAGACATGATGACATAAAGACAAAGACATAAAGACATGATTACATGAAGATATGAAGGCATGATTACATGATGAAATGACATGAAGACATGACATGATGACATCATGACATGACATGAAAACATGACATGACATGACATGACGACATGAAGATATGAAGACATGACATGATGACATGAGTTGATGACATGACATGAAGACATGACATGATGACATGACATGAAGACATGACATGACAGGAAGATATGAAGACATGATGACATAACATGAAGACATGACATCATGACAGGAAGATATGAAGACATGATGACAGGACATGATGACATGATGACATGATGACATGATGACATGACGACATGAAGATATGAAGACATGACACGATGACATGACATGATGACATGACATGATGACATGACATGACAGGAAGATATGAAGACATGATGACATGACGACATGACATTATGACATGACATGACAACATGATGACAGGAAGACATGAAGACATGATGACATGACATGATGACATGATGACATGATGACATTAAGATATGAAGACATGAAGACATGATTACATGAAGACATGATGACATAAAGACATAAAGACATGAAGACATGATTACATGACATGAAGACATAAAAACATGAAGACATGATGAGATAAAGACATAGGACATGATGACATGAAGACATAAAAACATGAAGACATAAAAACATGAAGACATGATTGCATGAAGACATGAAGGCATGATGACATGATGAAATGACATGATGACATGACATGACGACATGACATGAAGATATGAAGACATGACGTGATGACATGACATGAAGACATGACATGAAGACATGATATGACAGGAAGATATGAAGACATGACATGACATGATGACATAAAGACATAAAGACATGATGACATAAAGACAAAGAATTGAAGACATGATTACATGAAGACATGACATGACATGACGACATGAAGATATGAAGACATGACATGACATGACATGACATGACATGACATGATGACATGATGACATGAAGACATGAAGACACGATGACATGACGACATGACGACATGATGACATAAAGACAAAGACATGATGACATAAAGACAAAGAATTGAAGACATGATTACATGAAGACATGGTGACATGACATGACATGACATGACATGACGACGTGAAGATATGAAGACATGACATGATGACATGACATGATGACATGATGACATGAAGACATGAAGACACGATGACATAAAGACAAAGACATGAAGATATAAAGACATAAAGACAAAGACATAGAGACATAAAGAATTAAAGACATGATTACATGAAGACATGGTGACATGACATGACGACATGAAGATATGAAGACATGACATGATGACATGACATAATGACATGACATTATGACATGACATGATGACATGACGACATGAATACATGAGATGATGACATGACATGAAGACATGACATGATGACATGACATGACGACATGAAGATATGAAGACATGAGATGATGACATGACATGAAGACATGACATGATGACATGACATGAAGACAGGACATGACAGGAAGATAGGAAGACATGACATGATGACATTACATGATGACATGACATGACGACATGAAGATATGAAGACATGAGATGATGACATGACATGAAGACATGACATGATGACATGACATGAAGACAGGACATGACAGGAAGACATGATGACATGACATGAAGACATGACATGATGACATGATGACAGGAAGATATGAAGACATGACATGATGACATGATGACATGACATGATGACTTGACATGACGACATGAAGATATGAAGACATGACATGATGACATGACGACATGATGACATGACATGATGACTTGACATGACGACATGAAGATATGAAGACATGACATGATGACATGATGACATGATGACATGATTACATGACGACATGAAGATATGAAGACATGACATGATGACATGACATGATGACATGATGACATGACGACATGAAGATATGAAGACATGACATGATGACATGATGACATGATGACATGAAGATATGAAGACATGACATGATGACATGACATGATGACATGATGACATGAAGATATGAAGACATGACATGATGACATGACATGATGACATGATGACATGAAGATATGAAGACATGACATGATGACATGATGACATGACATGAAGACATGATATGATGACATGACATGAAGACATGACATGATGACAGGAAGATATGAAGACATGAAGATCTGAAGACATGATGACATGACATGATGACAGGAAGATATAAAGACATGATGACATGAAGATATTAAAACATGACATGATGACATGATGACATGACATGAAGACATGATGACATGACATGATGACAGGACATGAAGACATGATGACATGAGGACATGACATGATGACATGATGACAGGACATGAAGACATGATGACATGAGGACATGACATGAAGACATAAAGACAGGATGACATAAAGAGATGACATGAAGACATGACATTAAGACATGAAGACATGACATTAAGACATGAAGACATGATGACATGAAGACAGGATGACATAAAGACAGTAAGACAGTAAGACATGATAACATGATGACATGAAGGAATGAAGACAGGAAGACGTGATGAAAGGAAGACATGATGACAGGAAGATATGACGACATGAAGAAAGACATAACATGATGACATGGGGGAATGATGACAGGAAGACGATGAAGTATAAA